>PVIY010026248.1:0-20499 GCA_004026745.1 Myrmecophaga tridactyla
GGTGGTGAGACTGCTCATCATGTTGGCTGGAGAGAGAGGCCACATCTGAGTAACAAAAGAGGCCCTCCTAGGGGTGACTCTTAGGCCTAAATTTTAAGTAGACTTGACCTATCCTTTGTGGGGTTAAGTTTCATATGAACAAACCCCAAGACTGAGGGCTCAGCTTATAGCTTTGGTTGTCCACACTGCTTGTGAGAATCAGATACTTTTATTTTGATATTGTTTTCCAAAAAATCACATTTACAAAGAAATATTAAAATACAGCCTGAATGACCAAAGGCAAATAAAATATATTTGTACCAAGTGATTTAAAGTTGTACAACTTTAAACTCTCAAAGTGCAGCAACTCCAACTTCAAAAAGCATGATTGGCAGTACTTTTTTGTGATTGAGGACACAATTTTCATTTTATATCCCTAAAAACATTTTATAGTTTGTAGGAGCAACTTAAAGTGTAACTGATATTTTGGAAGTTATGTAGTTGATGACATGTGCTTTTGGCACTTTTATTTTGTTTCCAGTGTTTTTTTCTCTTAGTTAGGAGAAGGCACATTTCTTCCTCCATCACCTCCATTCATATATATATATATGAATAATATGAATGTTATCTTATGATCTGATTTGGTAATAAGATGATAACGGCATGTGTTGTATCTTTCTGTATAATCATTCTTATATCTTTTTATTTGAAAAAATTTTAAAACATAAAATGAGGAAATCACAATGGTGGTATTTCAGATACTGTAAAAGTCTAATTTTTTAGTCCAAAAGTTTTCCTATAGCCTTCAAATTATAAAATGCAAAGAACCACCTACTCTACCTATGTATGAGTCTGGCTTTATCAGCTATAGAAAAAAAAGGATCAGAAAACACAGCAAGTTGAGAATGGTTTCGTTGTTGAGAAAAATTTCATTCCTTTTATTTATGGCTGTTCTCTATTTTATACTAGGTAGTCCTTTAAATTACTCAGTTATCTTAGTTTCTCACTAATGATACCTGTAAACCATTCCCCTAACATTCACTTCTAAAATAAACAGAAAATAAATTACTTACTCTCACCATCTATATCTATGAAGTGGGTGTTATTATTATGCTTACTATATGTATGGAAGCACTGACTATAACACTTTAAATAATACTGAAATAGCTGTTTGCCAAAACATAAGTTTTACTGATACAAGATCCAAAGAATGAAGTGGCACTGCCCAAACCCTAAAGGAGCCGATGAATATTCTAAGACTGGTACCCACAGCCAAGAGCTTCTTCTGTCCTCTGAGAAACAGTGTCATAACCACAACCCATTCTTGCTTCCAAAATGTGACCACAAACTTCTCCCATCCAGATACAAACATTTCTTTGCAATGAGACTTTTACTGCTTCTCTCATCAAAAGGTAGAATCTATTTCCTTGAATTTGAGCTGGCTTTGTGACCTTATTTGACCAAAAGAATATGACAGAAATGATATTACACAACTTCCAGGGCTAGACATTAAGAAAACCTGCAGGCTTGGCTGTCACTGCCTTGGAATGAGACCACCATCCTTGAATAAACCTGAGTTGTACTGAAGGACAGCAATCAGCCAGGATGGATGGAGAGGCTCAGTTATCCTAGCGGTCCCAGTTACACTGAGTCACAGCTAATATGCAGCTTAACTTAGTCATAGCTAACGTGCAGCTAAATGCAGCTGCCTGAGTGAGATTAAGCAAAATCAGAGGAAGAAGCAATTGCCCAGTAAAACCTAAGGACCATGAAAAATAAGGAGTCACTGGGGTGTTAAGTGACTACGCTTTGAGTCATTTCTTACACAGTAATAGACGACTAATGTGTCTCTCTACTAAGAACGTGCCCCCTTTTCCTCCATCCTTCCTAAGTCTCAGCCACTCCTCAGCCTATTATTCCTTCATAAAACCTTCTCTGATTATTCTGAGCCACAGAAATGTATGCTTTTCTTTTTCTACAGAACCATTCAATGTCACTAAAGATAGTAATCATATACCCTGCTTTCAATTATTTTTACTTCTTTATATGTTAATATATTTTGTTCTCTACATAATGACATTTGTGGTAACAAGCAGCTTTTAAACTTCTTTTCATCTCTTTCCTACTGTGTATTTCTGAACACACAAGTTCTGAACAAATAAAAACAGAGGTTGAGTTCAATTTAAAGGACACTCTCTAAGTAATAAACAACCAAATGCACAAGAACCACCCCAGTTCATATCTGGCTGCAAATACCTTTAATGTATTATGACTTGCCAATCTGAATGGAAGGCAAAAAAAAAGAGAGACCATGTTCAGAGGTGTGAAATCACAAAGGCTATGGTCAAGGTCAGAATTATCTGCTATTCAATTTCAAGAATATTAGAACCTGGGAACATCAATGTTTGAAACTTGGTAGTTTATGAAAAATAGCCTATAAGTTAGTTGTAATATCATAAATGAATATTTCAAAAATTAACCAAGAAGTGATGTTTGTACCAAGTATGGGCTAAAAGTTTAAATGGCTGGACCACTGGGCCCGAGAATCCCAACTCTTTGAACTTATTCTATGGTCCTCTGATATGAGTGTATAAAAATTTTCACTCAAGTGTTTACAACATGAGGAAAATGAGAAATGCTAAAATGTTAAAAAGTAAAGACTTAGTGATAAAAATATGCATGCCAATGCAATTGAAAATTAGGCAGTCATTAAGATAACGATGGAGGTCTCCGGTCATGGATACAAAAAAAATTAATGGTATATTAAGCAGATTATTATTTCCATTTTGTAATATTTTATATACCTGTGAAAGTGTGGGGGGATTAACTTATAAATATATACAGAAACATGATGAGAAAGATGTTTAGAAATATTAACAGCTATCTTCAGGCACGGGGATTATTGTTATTTTTATTTTCTTTAAATTTTTCTGTATTAATTTTTTTGTAATAAGCATACATAATTTTTATAATAATAGGCTATTTGTATATCTTAAGAACTGTGATCTCTTTAAAGATCAATCAAGTCATTTCTTAGATGATATTCATCTTAGCGGAAGTCCGCTAAGAAACGCGAGACGCTAATAATGATAGCAAACCTTCACTTAGTGCTCACTGAGCCTAAAGTACACTACCTCATTAAATCTGCACAATCACCCTAAGTTACTACTTTATCCTCAACATAAACAGAAGGAAACAAATTTAGGAAATTAATCTGCCCAAAGTCAGGCCAGAGCTTCAGTCTCAACGACTTAACAAACTAACACCCTTATCAGCTTTTAGATCAATACCGCAAATAATAATCATTCTGTCCATAGCAGACCTCCTGCAACCAATGTCAGTGGCTTCGTGATCATTGATCTGACCACAAGTCCTTAAATGTGAACAGATCTCAGAGAATGAAGCACTCCCAGAGTCTAAAATGTAGACCAATTGGAAACAGCATGTACCCATTAAAAATACGCACCAGGAGATATTCTGATCCCACCTCTAAAATGGGATATGCTTAGCTGGATACAGGCAAGGAACCTTTAAACCTGCTATGGTTGCAACATTACCAAAGCAACCACTTAATGCCAGAGGAAAGTCAGACTTTTTCCCAGTGAGCAAATAAATGAGAGTTAATTTAGTCTGGCTATAAGCAAGGATCTGTAAGGCTATTGCTGACCATGGAAGTGTAACTGACTACTAATAAGACTGCGTCCCCAGCTGCCTGATACGGGGTATAGATTCTCTCACCACCTAATAAAATCTCATATAATGCACAGCAACCAACTCATTAAAGGAAAGGCAATGTAACCCTTGAATAAATTTATTATTTAAGCTCTTTAAGGCCGAGTTAGAACCAGCTAGCTCCTCTGTAATCCCCAAGAATAGCCAGAATGTTCTTCAACAAAGTAGGATATCCACAAAAGCTGCTAACATGAAAAGATTAAAACAGCTGCTCTAACTTTGTTCTTTGTTTGGTGAAATGACAAAAGTAATTTGTGTGAACATAGAAGACTAATCAAATTGTATGCACATTTGCAAAATGTTTCAGTATGGTATTTTAGCCATTTTATAAATACAATCAGATCATTTTGCGTGGATCAATAGGCAGGCTATCCTATAAGGCATTGGATACAGATTTGGTGACCACTTGCTGGGTGTAAACACAGGGCAGTCACTATGGGAAATCAAAAATGCACAATTTTATATATTTTTTAACCTATTAAAGCAATTTAATTGTAGTAAAATTCTTGCTCAGGAAAGATTATGAGTTTTCCTGTTCTCCTTAAAAATGACCTAAATAACATATCCGAAATATGACAAAACAGCAACCCAACAGAAATCCTGACTATTAAATATCAATTCATTTGACAAACACCTTTGAAAGGAACAATAAGGTCAAAACTATGCCAGGCTGTCCTTACTCTCCTCAAGAAGCTGTTCTACATAAAATCTTGGGTTGACCTCCTCACCACTGCCTTAGAGTTGTCTTTGATAACTAGCCTTCATCTTTCCCTTTGAAATTGTGCTCTCTCCTATGCTTCTAAAACACGCTGCTCCTCCCCCGGCTGTCTCTACTCCTTTATCCAAGGGTCTTTGCAGTTCATCATCTAAACAAGAACCTAACTTGAGCGTAAAAAAAGGGCACTCAACAATCATGCTGGGGCAACAGGAGTCACCCTTATTCCAATTCCTTACTCTCTGCTCCCCACACTTTCCCCTGAATTACAGAAGACAAAGGTCTATGGACTTCTTATCAATCGCTTCATCAGAATTTACTCTGTAAGGAAATCTGCCCTTTCAGGATCTCAGCCAACATCTCAACTCATGACTTCCCGTTTGCATGCCCTAACCTGTCTGCAAATACCTACACCATCGCTTAACGTGAGTGAACATACCTTTCAAACTGCCTGACGTGATCCTGGAAAGAATCACGTCTTCCCCTTGAAACCCAGGATATCACCTGTCCTAAATCTCCTTTTATGTTAATGTGAGTGGGAATAATTCTAAAACCAAAGTTCTAGAAGCTGAAACCACTATGTTCTTTTTTTGCTGGGACAACATGTAGCTTAATTTAGCAGAACCCGAGAATATAAAATGACAGTGGGCTTTGAAAAGCGCATGAGAGATGAGAAAAGTTATGTGGAAAGAAGGTAAAATGAGTTGGTAAAGGTGTAAGGAATTTGATTTGATGAAGCAGTCCAGAATTTGCCAACTGTATCTCTTGCAGCACTATAATTCTCTGTGATGACAACAGATATTTCCCTAAAAAAAAATAGTTACTGGATCAAGTATGTTTCCCTAATGTTTCATATTAGCTCTTGCACTTGGAGAGTCACAACTCACGTTAGCACATCACAATGCACATTAGCACATCAAAAGCTCTGAGAAGCCTTGCAGGAGACACCATTTTGCATACTTGTTTGTTCTTGGAAACCATTTTATTCATTGAATAAAATGAATATTTTAATCAATGAATATTTTGCAGATCTCCACGCATTCACAGCAGGTGCAGGCACTGGGGCATCTGACAGACTATTCCCACAAATCCCAATGTATCTGGTGCAGATAGCAACTGAGGAACCCATTTCAACAGATCTAAAACTGGTGTAGCAGATTGATACAGGGGAAGAAACTAGTCCTGAAAAATAAGGAGAAGAAAGAGCAGGAGTGCTCGGTTGTGATGCCAAATTTAAATTGGACCACGAAATAACCGAGGCAGCAGCGGAAAGCATGAGAATGAGCAGTGTGGCCGTGTCGGTGGGACTTGTCGCTTTCTCTGGCTAAGTTCGCTTTCTCTGGCTATTCTTAGATTCTGCTTCCCCCTGCCACTACACTATGCGGGTCTTTAAGTGCCATTCCCTCACTGAGTCTTAAATCAGTGTCCGAGAAATAAGGAGTAAAATGTTATTTGTAAAAGTTTATTCTTATGGTTTTGGACAGCTTGAACTAGACTAAAAGCAGGCAGACGAGTTACCAGATGGGTCACCAAATCCATGAAGAATGATCTGGAATATAGCAGAGGCTGGCTGAAGGGAAGAGAAATAAATAAACCCAAAAGACATGAGGAAGAATCAGCAGAACAGCATGCTTCAGCTTAAGTAAGGGGCCTGTAACACTCTAAGGTCCTGGGAATGGTTTGCCATTTCTTGGCATTCTGCATATTCAGTCTGTACTATTTTCCTTGACGTTGAATTGCAAGTCAGCAATTTTTTTGTAAATCATTTCGATTATGTAACTTTACCTTCTCTACATAAGGATCATTTCTTTTAGGCAATAAAATATAATTTGCATGAACTGTACATATCCCAGCAGATTTTTTCAATGCTTGGAGCAGTAACTGACAGTTAACTCAGTTAAACAGGCATTTTAAGTTATTTTATATATGCTTGAGCACTTAACTGACTTTTCTTTTAAAGATATTAATATCTTATCCTGTGCATAAACAAGATCAGATCTAAAAAAGGTCAGCAAGAGATTGTCATGTAGAAGACAACCACAAAATCAAAATTAGAGAAACAAAACCCACATAGTGATATATGAGAACATGAAAAAAAATACATCATCTGTAAACTTAAGAAAGCAAACTATATTACCCCACCTATATTTTGGGGGGACCTATGATTTGGGGAAAGTGAATATCTTGCATTTTAAACATATCCATTCTCAACTGATTCATCAGGAGATGTCCAAACGTAAAGCTCAATCAATTGCTTATGATGAATGAACCAATACAAACTGTTAGGCAGGAGTGAGCAGCTGCAGGCACTGGGGCATCTAACAGACTATTCCCACAAATCCCAATATATCTAGTGAAGACAGCCACTGAGGAACCCATTTCAGAAGGGATGGCTTTGGTCTGATAAGTTCTAATTAGTTAAAGTTTAATAAGTGAGGCCCAATTTAATAATTTGCCCCCACTTTTCTAATTTTCAAGACTGTGTACCCCATGAAACACTCCATATCCCATAAAAACTGCATGACACACTACTGAATCTTTTTTCTCACCATCTACCATACTACTAGGTTACATTCTTCTCTAATAATATGTGGTATCCAATGCTCACCTTCCAATAAATCATGACTGCCAAGGTCTGACATATATGGGATAAAACTCTATCAAGTTCATTCTACTGAACACTTCCCTGTGGCAGAAACGTCAACTGTAATGAGTAAGTGATGAAAAAGATCTTCAGGGCTCCTGTCAGGTAGTACCAAACCTGACAGCAGGTTAAGACTGAACATCTATGAGAAGAGTTAGGATGACTGAGGCTGACAGCTGTCATTAACACTGAGAAGATGAAGAAGTACGCCACCTTAGATTTCCCAGCTTTTACACATTATAGGTGCTTTCACATTACTGCTTCATTCTCCTAAAAACCCTGGGAGTTGACAGTGCCCCCCACTTCCAGGAGAGAAAGCTGACTTTCTTTCCCATTCATATTTCACCCTGCCCTGGCTTAGGCACTCATCGTCTCACAGCTGGATTACCGCAACACTCATTGCTATTCTTGCCACACGCCATGTTCCCACTGTACGACTTGAGTAATATTAGCCTTTTCTGGGGGTACAGAAATCAAGAACAAAAAAAGTGAAACTTCAGAGCTTTGACACACCAGTTTTCACTTATAGTTCACATCCCAGGATGGATGTGGATCGCATAACACTCCAGGGCAGTGATGATCCAAATGGGGATTCTGGGAGCCCTCCTGCTTCCAGCTGTGGCTGTGCCATTTCCTTCTCGCTTCCCAGGGTCAGCACAGAAGAGGAGAGGACCAGGGAGCACGCAGATCTGCAAGCGGCTCACACCACCTCCTCCCAACTCCAACTGGCAGAACCCAGGGACGTGGCCCCAACCCTACAAGGGAGGCTGGGAAACACAGAGTGGGGGCATAGGTGTTTGATAAGTAAAAACAGCCCTGGTCACGCCAGTGTTCACCGGAGCCAGAGTGTTGACCTTAAACACAGATCTGCTCATGCCGCACCCCTGCTTAATCTCCTACCGGGGCTCCGAATGATCAGAGGAGAAAGCACAGGCAGTGTAAAAGTTTGTGACTCTGCACAAACGGACCCTACCTGACCTCCACCTTCACCTCCCGATAATTTCGGCCTTGAAATTCAGCCCCCATAAACCTGAAATGTTGGCTTCCTGAACTAGATTCGTTTTTAGATTTGCTCATATTTTCAGAAGCATCATATTTATGACCATTTATTACCACATCCATGGCTACCATCCTTGCCCAAGCCCCACATCTTTTGCCTCTACTTTTACAAAAGCCTCCTAACTTGTCTCCTCAATTCCATCCTTGCTCCTGTAGTACATTCTCCATACAGCAGCCAGTGTATTATTGTAAAATAACATCGGATCATGTAAAATTATTTCCAGAGACTCCCATCACATATAGAGTAAAATGCAAAGCTTGCATAATCCAGCCCCCGTTTTCCTCTGCAAACTCATCTCCCACCTCTCTCCCCTCCCTTGCAGTGTGGGGAATCCACCAGATGTCTGCCCCTGCTTCCAGAGCCGGGGCATGCCGCGGCAACCACCACCGCAGGTGCCCCTCTGGTACCTAGAACATGCTTACCATGGTTCCCTCCCTAGCTTCTTCCAGGTCTTTTAAATGCCACCACGTAAAAGGAACCCTTTTAACCCCATACCCTTTACCTGTTTTACTTTTCTTCACCGTTTTCCACATTCTTCCCAGCGAGACCTTCAGACCCCCAGTGCGACTTCACGTCAATGCATACACGCTCGGAGGCAGTGATGCCCAACCACAAGCAGCCAACGGCACTAGTAAGGAACCAGCATACCTGATTTTTAGGTCTAAGGCTACATCTCCTTTGTGCCACAGCTGCTGGGAAAAAGACCTCTTATACCTGACATTCAGGATTCAGAGTATACTTCTTTTCTTTATAGCGTGTTCAGTCTTTGCTTAGGGCAAGTCGCCTAAAAATTAGCCCTCATAGATTTCTTTGACACACCTACAGGAAAGCACTTCAGCGATACTCTCTATTTCACCTCTACTTCCACTCATCTATTTCAAAAACGGTGGGTGATTTTTTCATTTGACTCCTTTGGAAAATTTTGCAAATAAACTTCCCCATAACTGCTATTTTAATTTCGATATGAATGTCAGTGACTTCTTCTGAAGGCTCCAGCATTTCACATTTAAGAGTATTCAGTAATGAATCATTTGATTGGTAGTTCATGCATCTTAAAGCAGCAAAGTAGTCAAGTTCTAATGGGGTGGGACAGAGGCAAAGTCAAGTCCTCAGGCCAGTGGTAGATCCCACACATAAAAACTAGTGTTCATTTTTCAACTTCAAAAAAGTGCTGTTTTACTCCAACTGTAAATCAAGCTCCTTTTCTAGCTCTTAGATGTAAAGTAAAAGGTAGCCAAATCTTTGAACAAGATAATGCATGGGAACTTTTCATTTAACTACTTGCACAACATAAAGCATGGTTTTAATGCAAAGTATTTTGGAAAATGTCTCAGTAAAATTTCCTACTCTGTCCACGATCAATACTATTATGGACACAGTTGTTACTATGTATGTTATATTTTTGTTATGCATTTTATTTATCCTATTAACTCATTTAAACCTTTGAATAGCTCTCTGAGCTAGATCTATTATAAATTAAAGATGGAAAGGTTAGTTGTTTGCCCAAGGTCACATAGAAAATAAGGAATAGAGTCAGGATTAAAATCCAAGTAGTCTGTCCCCCGTGTCTGTGTTTTGAGCCTTTATCTAAAATTGCCTCTAAAGTTGGTTCATTGGATATTATTCAATAATGATCAACTTCTTTGTATCAGCCCCTTTACTAGGAGTTCAGATATCAAGGTGGTGAGATCATATCTTTCCCTAGGGAGCCCATAGTCAACTATAGCCAGATAAATTATTTCTGTCCGGTGTCTCATACGCTACTGTAAGAACCCCAGTTGTGTGTGTGGTGGGGAGGGAGTTGGGGCCACCAAGATATCTTCCTAGAGGGGCAATTTCTAAACATTTTCTAAATTTATGTGAGAGTATGTGGCTCTAATACAATGATAGATGCAATTTATACCAAGCTGTACTAATTGACTGAAGGCTTATTTTCTTTTCCATTGCTGTAAGATGATAAATCTCTCTCCTTGAGAAAAACGAGGAAATTTATCATTCAGAGCTTCACTTAGAAATTTGTCTAACCTATAAAGTTGGACTGGAATTTAGGGTTTAAGTCTCAACTCTACCCACAAATTAGCTGTGTTGAGGATTCTGGGGATGGGAACCTGAAATGAATAGGAATCCCCAGATATTAAACAAGAAAAATTTGCATAACAGATTGCTATGATATATGAGAAAAGAGGAACAAAGACATAAAGGATGGGCAAGGGTGCCTACGTTTTTATGCTCATCAGTGTTTAAGAGGTGAGCAGTGTATGCGGTGTGGCAAGAAACGGATGGCTTAGGGTTGCTATGCCCACACACATCAGAGGGAGACTAATAAGAAAATAAGGAATAGAGTCAGGATTTTAATCCTGACTCTATTCCTTATTTTGAATGGAAAACCTCAACGTGAAACTGAGTCATCGTTTGTGTTGAATGGCACGTCTAACATCAGGAGCTACACTCATGCTTGGAGCCCGTGCAATTGATTTTACTCAGAAACCATATGCTACCACCTATCTCTTCATTTTCTTTCTTAAATAGTGAATTTCCTCTCCATTAAGTGGAACTTTCTCATTGGCATCTAAGCATAATCAGTCTCTGCCAACTTACTAAAAAGAAAAAACTCGACTATTTAATCATTTCATTTCCTATTCATTCATTCATTCATTCATCAAATATTCACTGGTGTCTACTATATGCCAGACACTGCATCAGTCACTGATAATACAGAGGTGAATAAAATAGGTTTAATCCATGACCCAGACCATTGCTTTTAATGATTTGATTGTGTTATAAGAATTTAAGACATCTTTCTGCAAATGAATTTTGCAAATGATTCCCCTATACTCAATGTGTTTCTTTTGTGGGTGTTCCCTAAATATGACTCTGGCATGCTATTTGTAGATGTCTATGCCAGTAATAAAAGGAGGAATTGGATGGTGCAACGGTGGCTCAGTGACAGAATTTTCACCTGGCATGACGGAGACCCGGGTTTGATTCCCAGTGCCTGCCCACGTAAAAACAGAAAAAGGAGGAATTGGGGGGAATGCATTTTCCCTATAGATTCTCTTAGCTCAGTGCACACTGCATAAGGACATTGAATAAATACAAATATAAATTTAAGGTTTTATTTAACTTACTATAGAAAAGTTTCAAGAACTTACATTTACTCACTGGCAGAAGCAATAATAAATAAATGAGGTCTGGGGGAACGACAATGGAAATGACAGAAGAAAAGGAAGAGAAAGAGAAAGTGAATGAGAAAATATAAATTTCTAGTTTGTACATTATGATCCCTCAAGGGAATAGAATTGGCTTATGTTAAAATGTTATGGGAGGACTGATTGGTTTCAAAATAATGATAATTAGAAGGAGTGGAGTGTCCATGAAGGATGGTTCTTTATGTTATTACCAATTTGCAGGCTTATAATGTGGCTCTGGCTGAGTGACAGAAATGCCTTTTATAATTGTTTCGATCATTAGGCAGACTAACATGTATGATTTATCTGAAAATGAAAACAACACACAAATCAGAGATGCAAGCACATAATAATGATACATTATACACCCTTGGGCACTCAATAAAAGCGAACTGTCCAACTTTCTAAATCCACAGACATTACACTTGGAAGTTATGATCGCTTAATGATCCAATGATTTGAATTCATTAGTGTTTGCAGGCACTTATGAAACCAAACACTTGTTTTTACTTCTCTAAGATCTAAAGTAGGAGAAAATAATAAAATGCCTTATTCATTTATCATAAACAACCCACATATTCCTTAAAATTTTTCCCTAAATAAAATGTCGGGAGGCAGGAAGCAGAAGCAGCTGAGAATGAGAGCAGCCCCCAAACTCTGCGAGGCACACTGGGGGCCCCCACCAAGCTGCTGCTGGAGTGACTGCGAGTGGAAAGGCCATCTGGCTGTCCATGCTCCAAGGGCTGATATGGTTCTGGTTTTTCTGTTCTTAATTAGGAACCCAGGTTTTCGCATGACATGGAATTTTAGGAGGCTCAGGACCCACTAACTCTCAAGCATGCAGGAAGACTGAAATTCCTAAGCTAATGATGAACACATTTTGTTATTTAAAAATATATATTCTTGCGTAGAGAAGAGACAGGTAGCTCAATTAAAGTTTGCTTCCTGGACTTTCATCTTGGAGAAGTCTCCTTTTTTGGAGACCTTGCTTGCAAGCTTGTTACAACAGGAGATTTGAACTTTACAAGTAAATTCATAATAAAAACCACCAGGCACCTTGTAAATAAATGCATGTTTCTTTCCTGTAAATCGCTAGTAAGGTGAAGAATATGGACTTTCTGGATTTGGATTCAAATCCTAGAAGTGCCACACATTTGGCACAGTTTGTAACCTTCAAAAAGTTATATAACTTTTCTGAGCTTCTGTTCCCTATTTAAAATATGGCTAATAAAAATATGGTTGCTGATACCATACCTGTTCATATAGTTTGGGAGAGAATTAAATAAAATAATCCACATAAAATAGCACATTTTCTGGAACATATAAAGCACTAAATAAAAGTTATCTATAATTCTATAATAAAAAATATTGAAATTTTATCTGCTTTCTGTACACTGATATATGAGGAAAATTAAATTTGATTTCAATATCATATTGCTTTACAAAAAGATTTTGAAGTCAGAATACTTCCTAAGCATTTTCATGACAAGAATATGACTGCAATTGATCAGCCAAATCCTAAATTCCAAAAGATATCATCCTATGCAATTTGAATGCATTTTGGTTTTCCTATACTCTATTCTTAAAATTATAGAATATTTTTAAGTCAGCAGAAAGAAAACAATAAAGTATCAAATAACTTTCAAAACAATTACTATATGAGAGGCCAAAATGACTTTTAAAAAAAATTTTTAATGACTTTTTAAAATGTTTTGTGCATTTTTTATGATTCCTATGGTTTCCTGCTGAGTTCATCTCTGAACAATTTGAACTTAAGGTTCACAGGTTTGAGGGAGCATGACGGTCCTTCTTAAATATGAACTCTGAACTTCTGTCACCAGTCATGATGAAATAACTCATGACAGATACGCCCTCCCATCCTAAACATCTAGAAAACCGAGCAAAAATATCAAACAATGCTCTCCAGTCCTTGGGCAGTAACAGGACAGTATTCTCCGAGGGAAAGGAAATCAACCAGGGGAGCTCCGTGAGCATCCCGGATGTCTGCCTAGAGACTACAGAGTGAGGAGCTGGAATCCAAGTGGAGCAAGGTGATCTGGCTGAACTAACTCAACTGAGATCAGAATTCGGGGAGGCTGTGGAAAGTAAAATTTTTATGGCAGAGCATAAAAATGATAATGCCAAGCATAGAGAAAGTTTCAGAAAATCGCACAGGGTCCCCTTGAGCCTCTGAGTGCTGAGCTGGGCATGCACAGGGTGAACGTCATCAGGCCAAGCCAAGAGCAGCTGGTGGGCTGCACACTAAACCAGAACCTCACAAAGGGCTAGTAAACATTTGCTTTCCAACCTCACTCAATGGAGAGACCCTCCCTGAACATGTAAGACATTAATGAAAGAGTTAAAAGACGCATGTCTTAGGAGGTGTAACTAGTACATGGGAAAAGAGTACTTGACACCCATCTACAAAATCTAAAAAAATACACAATCCTTTAAAGGATCAAGCTATTTGCAAATTACTAATCCATAATTCAAAATAATATTCAACGCTTTTTAGAAAAAAGTGGAAAAAAACGGATCCATGACAATAGCAACTAAAAGAATCAAACACTTAGGAATGAAGATAACCAAGGATATAAAGGATTTTATACAAAACATTGCTGAAAGAAATCAAAGACCTAAATAAACGGAAGGACATTCCACGTTCAGATTGGAAGACTAAATATTGTTAAGACGTCAATTCTACCCAAAGTGATTTAGAGATTCACTGCAATCCAATCAAAATTCCAACAGCTACTTCTCAGAAATGGAACACCAACCATCAAATTTACATAGAAGGAAAAGGGGCCCCAAATAACCAAAGCCACCTTGAGAAAGAAGAATGAAGCTGAAGGACTCAAACTGGCCAATCTTGAAACTTATTACAAAGCCTCAGTAATAAAAACAGCATGGTACTGGGCACAAGGACAGATATATCGGCGAATGGAAAAGAAGTGAGAGCTCAGAAATCAGCCCTCACATTTATGGCTGATATCTGACAAGGTGACAAACTGTGCTGGGAAAACTGGATTTCCATTTGCAAAAAAAGAAGAAGAAGGAGGACCCCTATCTCACACCATTTACAAATATCAACTCAAAATGGATCAAAGACATAAATAGAAGAGCCAGAACTACCAAAGTACTAGAAGGAAATGCAGGGAAGCATCTTCAGGTCCTTGTATTAGACAATTGTTTCTGAGACTTTATACCCAAAGCACAAGCAACAAAAGAAAAAATAGGTAGCTGTGACCTCATCAAAATTTAAAAATTTTGTGCATCAAAGGATTTATGAAACTAAAACAACACGCTACAAATAGGAGAAAATATTTTCAACCACATATCTAATAAAGGTATAAAATCCAGAATATATTAAGAAATCATTCAACTTGACAACAAAAAGACAAACAACCTAATTTAAATTTAAAAAAGCTTGAATAGACATCTCTACAAAGAACATATACAAATAGAAAGAAAGTACATGAAAACATGCTTAACATCATTACCCAACAGGGCAATAAACCACAATGAGATACCATACCACAGCTATTAGAATGCCTACTATTAAAAAAAAACATAAAATAACAAGTGTTGGAGAGGATACAGAAAAATGAGAACACTCATTCATTGCTGGTGCAATGTAAAGTGGTGCAGCTGCTGCAGAAAGTTTGGTGGTTTCTCACGAAGCTACGTATAGAACTATCATATGAATTTGCAATCCCTCTACTAGGGATTCGAACAAATATTTGCACAACAATATTCATAGTGGCATTATTCACAATTGCCAAAAGATGGAAGCTACCCCCATGTCCATCAACTGATGAAAGGACTAAAAGATGTATCTGCATACAACAGAGTATTATTCAGCTGTAAAAAGGAATGAAGTCCTGATACAAGTGACAGCATGGATGAACCCTGAAGACAACATGTTGAATGAAACAAGCCAGACATAAAAGGACAAATATTATATGATGTCACTGATATGAAATAATTAAAATAAGCAAATTCAGAAACAGAAACTAGAATATAGGTTACTACAGGGCTAAAATGAGGTGGGGAATGGGGAGTTCAGGCTTAGATTACCCAGAGTTTCTTTTCAGATCATGGAAAAGTTCTGGTAATGAATGATGGTTATGGTAGTACACTGTGAACATAATTAACAGAAATGGATTACACATTTGAAAGTGATTTAAAGGATAAATTTTAGGTTTAATAGAGTAATTCTTTAATAGGACTGCATAATACAAACTCTGTATTAGTGATCCCTACTATAAACCATGGGCTATACCTAATAGTACAAATATAAAAATGTTTTCATCAATTTAACAAACATACCACACCAATGCCAGGTGGTAATTAGGGGTGATTTATGAGAACTCTATTTTATGCATGATTGTGTTAGTTAGATTCAGTTGTCAACTTGGCCAGGTGAGCATACCTCGTCTTGTTGCTGCGGACATGAGCCAATGGTACGTGAACCTCATCTGCTGCTGATTTACATCTGCAGTGGGCTAGGAGGCATGCCTTCTGCAATGAATGACGTTTGACTTAATTGGCTGGTGCTTAAATGAGAGACTCAACGTAGCACAGCCCAAGCAGCTCAGCATGCCTCATCTCAGCACTCGCAGCTCAGTCCAGGCCTTTGGAGATGCAGAAAGGAATCACCCCGGGGAAAGTTGTTGGAAACCAGGGGCCTGGAGAGAAGGCCAGCAGAGATCACCCTGTGCCTTCCCACGTAAGAAAGAACCTCAGTGGAAAGTTAGCTGCCTTTCCTCTGAAGAACTAACAAAATAAATCCCCTTTTATTAAAAGCCAATTCATCTCTGGTGTGTTGCATTCCAGCAGCTAGCAAACTAGAACAATGATTTTTCTGTAAATTTATAATTTCTCTAATACAACTTTAGAGTTTACAATATATGTAGAAATAAAATATATGATAACCATGTGCGAGAATGGAGTGTGGTACAGAAGTTTCCTATTGTAAGGTTTTTACATTATATGTGAAGTGATATAATATTACATAAAGATAAAATATATAACTTAGAGATACGTATTATAACCACAGACAACTATTAAAAATTAAATGAAGAGTTTGACTAATAAATCAAAGGAGGAGATAAAATCGAATATTGAAAAATACTCAATAAAAATCTAGTAAGAAAAGAGGAAAAAAAGGAAGAGCGAAAACAATAACAAAATATGAAGAGGGCAGTGCGATGGCGGCTCAGTGGCAGAATTCTCGCCTGCCATGCCAGAGACATGGGTTCAACTCCCAGTGCCTGCCCATGCAGAAAAACAAAAATTAAAAAATAAAAATAAGGGGTGGGGCCACAGTGGCTCAGCAGGCAGAGTTCTTGTCTGCCATGCTGGAGACCTGGGTTCGATTTCCAGTGCCTGCCCATGCAAAAAAAAGAAAAAAATTAAAAATAAGAAGATACATGGTAACTGTAAACCCAATCATACTGTTAGTATACTAAAAGCAAATGGCCTAAAAAAAAAAAATAAAAGTCTAGGGTCTAGGGTGGGCAACAGTGGCTCAGTGGCAGAGTTCTCACCCACCGCACTGGAGACCCGGATTTGGTTCCCAGTGCCTGCCCATGTAATTAAAAAAAATAAAAATAAAAAAGGATATATAAAAATATAAATAAAAAATGGTGTGAAAAAAGATCCAACTATATATTATCTATTAAAAATGCACTTTTAGTACAAAGACATAATAGTTTGAAATTGAATAGCCATGTAAACACAAATATAAGGAAGCTAGAGGAACAAAATTTATCAAAGGAGACTTTAATATAAAGACTATTACCAGATAAAGCGGAACATTTCATAAAAGTAAATTAGTGAATTCCTCAAGAATACATAAAAATCTTAAATGTGTTTGCACCTAATAAAAGAATTTCAAAATACATGAAGAAGAACTGCAATAAATTAAAGGCGAAATAAACAAATCCATAAATAGATTTTGAGACTTTAATCATCCCCTCCTAGGAATTCATAAACAAGTAGCAAAAAATCAATAAGAACACATAAAACCCAAGCACTGCTATCAACCAACTTGATCTAATTTGCAATTACAGAACATTATTCCCAACAGTGGCAGAATGCACATTATTTTCAGGTGTACATGAAACAGTCCACCAGATAAACTACATGCCAGCAACGAAACAAGTCTCAGTGAATTTACAAAATGGTTGATCATACAAGCTTATTCTCTGGCAAAAAAAATAAAAAACTAGGAGTAAATAAGAAATATCCAGAAAATCTTCAAATATTTGGAAACTGAGCAACATACTTTTATGTAGTCTATGAATTAAAGATCCACTTTAATAATCTAGAAGAATAAGACAAAATTAAACCCCAAAGGAAATAATGAAGTTAAAGCAGAAATTAACAAAATGACAAGAAGTAGAGAAAAAAATCAATGAAACTCAGTTATTTGAATAAAAGCAATAAAACTGACCAAAGGTTAGCCAGATTGATAAAGAATAAACATCAACATCAGAAATGAAAATGGGGTCTTTCATTAACAATAAAGAAATATTATAAACATTTTTATGTCAAAAAATTCAGTTACTTAAAGTGGGCACATTCTTGAACAACACAATTCATAAAACCGCCACAAGAATAAAAAGAAAATGTGAATAGTCTTAGATTAATTATAGGCATTAAATTTGTAATTAAAATCTTGCCACAAAGAAAACACCATGCCAAATGGCCTAACTAGGGAATCTCAAGTACATAAGCAAAAAATAATACAATAATAGTAATTTTCTTTCAGGAAACAGATGAGAAAGAAATACTTCAAACTCATTTGAGGAGGTCAGAATTAACCTGATTCCAAACCCAAACAAATTACCAAAACCCTATAAACCAAGAGCCCTTATAAATATTGACCAAAATATGCTTAACAAAATATTAGCAAATCAAATTTAGCAATATTTAAACAGGATAAATATCATGACCAAGTGTGATTTATCCCAGGAATATAAGGATGCTTAACCACAGTAACAGACTTAAACAGAAAAGCCATACAATCATCTCAGAAGATTCTGAGAATGCACTTAACAAAATTCAACACCCATTCATGATAAAAATTCTCAGAAAACTAGAATTATCAGAAATATCTTCAAAGTGTTAAAGGGCATCTACCATAAAAAACAACAATAACTATAGCTGATATCATTTTTTAATGGTGAAAGATTTAAGAAGTCCCCCTAAGATTGGAAACAAGTAAAGAATTCTCATTCTCATCACTTCTATTCCACTTTACACTGAGGTCCTAACCAGTGTAATAGTGCAGGAAAAAGAAATAAAAGACATACAAGTTGAAAAGAGGCAAGTACAGTTATCTTTATTTGCAAGTGACATGATTGTACAAAAGAATATCCTAAAAAACCTACCAAAAGCTATTGGAACAAAAAAGTGAATGTAGCCATGTTGTAAACTACAAAAAGGACAAAATATTAAAAACTAATTTCATTTCTAAATATTGCTAATGAGCCATCAAAAAATGAAATTACACAAACAATGAAATTTAAAATAAGATCAAATAACATGAAATATTTAAGGGAAAACTTAATAAAATATGTGTACATTCTGTTATTAAACCTAGAAAAAAATCCAGAAAACATTACTTCTATATTGACAATCAACAATATGGTGTAGTATAAGGTAAATTTGCAGGTAATGGAGCAGAGTAGAGAGTCCAGAAATAGAACCACACATATTTAGTCAACTGATTATGAATGGAGTGGCCAAGATAATTAAATGGGAAAAAAAGACTTCAATAAATAGAGGTAGCGAGAATAAACCTCCATGTGGAAGAGAACGAATCCCCAACATTCACAGTCCCTCAGTCTGCTTTATTTTTATTCTTAGCTCTTATCTCCACCTGAAATTATACAATTTACTTATTTTGTGTGTGTCTCCATCTCCTCAACTGGTAAGGAATTACCATCAAATTGTGTCCATTTCATTTGTTCCAAGGTATATCCCTAGAGATGAGGCTAGTGTTTGGCACATAATGAGTACAGACAAACTATTTATTAAACGAATGAATGAATTTAACAAGTCTACTATTTTTTTTTTGACGTGGGCAGGCACTGGGAATCGAACCTGGGTCTCCAGCATGGCAGGCGAGAACTCTACCTGCTGAGCCACCGTGGCTGGCCCTAACAAGTCTATTATTGAACATTTAGGCTATTTGCAATGTAAAGGTAAATCTTCAACCTTACCTCTGGCAATTTAAGCACATTTTGTTCCTTTGGAAGCGCATTTCCAAATGCTCTCTAGAAAACCTGTTCCAATGTACATTCCATCTGTGATATGAGAGAGAGCCTGCGTCTCTGCTCTCTATCTAGTATCAATATTAAAATTTATTTCACCTTCTCCAGTATGATTTGCAGATTGCTTTTTTTTTAGTTTGTATTTCCTTATTTATCAGAGGTGCTTATCTTTCTCTACAGATTTCATTGGTGCTTATATTTTATAAATTTTGTAGTCTATTTTAACAGTTATATATTTAGTACTATGCAAAAACAAATGTCAGACTGGTCTTCTAATCAAAATACAGCCCACATTAATACTTTTTAATTCCACAGAACCAAGGCAGGACTTTGTATCCACTTCTGCTACATAAGAACATTTTTAAAAGAATATTGCAATAAGCATACTAAGCAACGTGTTTGTCACAGAGCTGCTTTTCCCACAAGGTATTTTCTTAATTTTTTTCTAACAGCTTATTGATCTAGATTTTTATTTAGTAACGTTTTTGGTGGTAATTTAAGTGTGAGATATCACACTAAATATTTTATCTCAATTTCTAGTCATGCTTTTACAATCAAGGAAATTGCAACAGTTACATTATTATAAGATCATTCTATATGCAATTGATTTTCCATGGAGCACAGTGTGGTACTTGAAAATCATGGTGCAATTATATATTAGAGCTATAAATCCCATCCTTTTAAAAAAGGATCAAAGGAGAAGGAGGAGTTATAACAGAGAAGATAGGATTTAACAAATGAGTATGACTGCTGAATCATTATATTGATATTTCTTTTAGTCTACAGTGTCTTTGAGCATCTAGAAGGAAAAGCCTAAAATTGTGGAACAGTAACCCATACAAAACTCTGAAATATGTTCCTATAACTATTTCTTACAATGGACTTTGAGATTTATTGGG
>PVIY010026248.1:20599-35751 GCA_004026745.1 Myrmecophaga tridactyla
GACTTTGAGATTTATTGGGTTTTTTTTTTTTGTATATAGAGTTCACAATTTAAAAAATTCTAAAAGGCTACAAAAAATGCACACACAGGCACACGTGCACACTCATACATTTACACACACCACTCCAAACTTCCAAAATTAAAGGAGAGTATAAGAAGCTAGTATCAAAAGAAACAATTGTAGAGCATTTTCCAAGGAAGAAAACCCAACACTGAGTTTAAAAATCCATTACGATATCAGAATGGAAAAACAAGGGCTGATTTTCAAGGCTAAATGAATGGGAAATAGTTGGCTTGGTTTCACTGACCACACTGGCATTCTGCAGCTAGAAGGAGACCCTACAGGCCAAGGAATCAATGCATGGTTCTATAAAGAACTCTTACTCAACAATATTTATTGCATGCCCACTAAGTTCCAGAAACCACACACAATCATAATTATTAGAGTGATAATAAAATGATGGTGGAAAGATGTTCTTGGGGACAAGAGCCAGTGATAAAAGACAGTGGACTGCAGAAGAGCAAACAAGATTGTGAAGAATTTCATCATGATTAGTGCCCACCTCATCAATGTGCTCAGTCTTTCCTTTCTTGTCACTCTTGTTGAGTTATGAAAAGTCACTGTAAATTTAGTGTAGTATTTGTTCATTTGAAAATATCTCAGAAACATGGATCTATATTTAGAGTAGGATGAACAAATAAATCCTGGATGTGTCTGTCACCAAGCTAAACTGGAAACTAGCGAAGGTTCCACATAGAGTGCTAACCAGCCACTGATAGATGGATTCATTCCTCCACTGACACAGAGTAGGGGGATGCTGCAAAGAAAAGCCATATCACAAGAGCTGAAGTTACCTGAATTTGTTCCTTTCCAATCAGTTGTATTGACAATATGCAGAAATACCTTTAAGCCTTCAATAAAAAGCATGTGCATTAGGGGATATTTAAATCACATAATAGATTATGTTTTCCTACACATATTTGGCTTTGGAAGTCGTCAATAGAAACTGACATGGTGTCTATTCTCCAGGACCTTAGTTTCTAAAATAAGCAATACTGGGTTTCATGAGAACAAAAAGAAAGGGTAGTGCAATGGTGGCTCAGTGACAGAATTCTCACCTGTCATGCCAGAGACTCGGGTTTGATTCCCAGAGCCTGACCATGCAAAAAAAAAAAATCAGATGGGTAAGACACAAAAAGAAACCTAATACACATCATTTGTTCAAAGATTTTCTTAGACGTGTCCATTACTCCCACCATTTATATATACTCATAACAGGAAGGTCTCACTTCTAACTGAAATCCCTCATGCTGTGAGAAATGGAAAATAGTTCATCATTATTCGAATTACTAGCAATAGATCATTATTTAACAGGCACTTTCTGTCCCGGCAGTGTCTCCTGAGATTGATGTGAGCATGTATACTTCAGGGCCAGGTGAGGAAGAACAGTCAACAGATTAAATGATGTCCCAAAGTCACACTGCTACTGAGTAATGAAGCCTGGGTGCAAAGCTCAGACTACTCACTTTCAAAGCTCTAGTTCCGGATCAGATTGATACAGTAGCTCCGAAAATAACTTCCACAGTCCACCATATTTCTATCACCCTCAGAAGCCTTCTATTTTAAACATTCCCCTATCTTTGGGGAGTCTTCCTCAAATCCACTGCACTGAAATTTTTTCGGTGTTATTCTTCTCCTGGTCATCTTGGGAGATTAAAAATAGTTTTCAAGGAAATGATAACTCCCTCTAAGTAAAAGGAATGTAAATTACAGAATCAACATTGGGCTGCATGATGCAATTTCTACGCTCTCTGACATGCATAACCACGGGACTTCAGCTGAGCGTCGCAAGCTATGAGCTCCTTATGCAGTGACCAGGCTTAAGCTTATCGTGTAACACTCAGAGCTGGACAGTGTCCACAATGCTGACATTTATACACTGAATTATAGAGTAGGTATCCATGCCTTAATGGTTCTCATCTACAGTATAATACATGGTCTGGATTTAATAGCACCACTATTTTGATTCACACAATAGTCACTTCATGCAACAGAGTTTGGACTGTTCATTTTCTTCCCCTTTTTTTAATGCAGTTTAATAAGTTTCTTTTTTCTTTAGAATGCATGCTGCACATACTTTCTGGGTAGAACTTAATTAAGCATCATAATTCTTCAAAAGGTTCTCATTAATAAAACATGCAACTTTAGCTCATAATTGGTCAACTTAATTAACATTCAGGAAAGTAACCTAAAAAAAAAAGCACCTTCTGCACAAGACTCTTTAGATTTATATTACTTCCTTTTTACTATACGGCCTAAAGAAGTTTTTGAATGTCACTGAAAATTTCATCCACAGTGTAAAATGATAAGCTTCTGCAGCGAGATTTTAAGTCTCTACATTTCAGTTATCCTACAATCACACTGAGGAATCACAGCGGGAACTGTTTAATTAGTTAATTAGTACTCACTCTTCCAACAGAGTTGTATGCATCAATCTGGGAGATAAACAGCAGATGCTTTCTTTCTGCTCCCCAAAGTAAGAATCTTTTCCCACATTCTTATTGTTCATTTAGTTTTTTTATCCACTCAGTGTAACTTTTAGGTAAGAATTGGATATATTTACAAGTCTGAGAAAATTCAATTACCTAGAATGTGTCTAAGAAAATTTATCTGCACTACTTGGAAAACTACTTCATGAGTTAGTCCCTCAGGTACCCCAAGAAATACAATGATTTTACTAGGGGGAAAAAAAAAGTCTTTTCTCTATGTGGGCCCATTACGATTAATTAGGGACTATATTCTAAGTTCAGGACAGGATTTAGTTTGCTGCCATAGTCACGGAATCTAAATGAAGAATATCAAAATTCCAGAACACTTGTGGACTCAGAGGCTAACAATCTCCATTAATCATAGAATTATTCAGAGAGAAAAACTGAGATTGAGATTGATACATGAAATACATAGTTGACAATGAAGCTATTAATAATACTAACTGCCTCTGTGGAGTAGAATGAAGGGATAGTCAGGATGGAGGGAAATTTTAACTTTTCACTTTATACCTTGATTTTTTCACACCATGAATATGTATTAAAACACACAAATAACTACAACAATGATAATGAAAAATAGCCCATAATAGGTGGAAAGAGTGAAGGTGGAGGAGTGTGTGTTAAGTATCTTTAAGCCATGGAAGTAAATATCCTTTGCTCTGAATTTAGAAAATCTAGATATAGAAGCATAGCTAGTTGCCTTCTCTTATTCAGATCTGGAGATTTAACAAACGTGTAGTGTCAAGCATTTAATCCTAATAGTGACAGTCCTTTTTGCCACCTAGGGAACCACTAGTATTGCAGAAAAGGGATGTTTTGAGTTCTGAGTTGGAACTACAAATGTATTTTCTTATTGAAATCATTTTTTTAATAGGCAATAAATCACAACATGCTTCTTAATCCACAACATGCCTATAATTTAATACTAATAGCACTCCATATGTATATATCCTAAAATTACACTCTGATTTCTATAGTCTATGGAATCTGCTTCCCAAATATTAGACTTATAAATTAAAATTACTACTCCTGCTTTTCACAGCTTTGCCATTTTCACAGTTTTGAGATGTAAGTATGTAGGGGATACCCATTAATATGGCAGCTATAAAAAAATAAGGCAAATGACAAACACAAAGGGATA
The DNA here is from genome assembly GCA_004026745.1 of Myrmecophaga tridactyla. Classification (NCBI taxonomy): domain Eukaryota; kingdom Metazoa; phylum Chordata; class Mammalia; order Pilosa; family Myrmecophagidae; genus Myrmecophaga; species Myrmecophaga tridactyla. The sequence goes on from PVIY010026248.1 coordinate 24,290, forward strand.
GAAGGCTAGATGATAAGTTAGTGAGATGGTTGCATTCATGTGCCATCTGTTCTAGTTTGCTAACTGCCAGAATGCGATATTCCAGAAATGGAATGGCTTTTAAAAAGGGGAATTTAATAAGTTGCTAGTTTACAGTTCTAAGGCTGAGAAATGTCCCAGTCAAAACAAGTTTATAGAAAATGTCCAAGCTAAGGCATCCAGAGAAATATACCTTGGTTCAAGAAGGCCGATGAAGTTCAGGGTTCTTCTTTCAACTGGAAAGCATGTGGCAAACATGCGATGTCTGCTACCTGTCTCTCCAGGCTTCTTGTTTCATGAAGCTCCCCAGGGGCGTTTTCCTTCTTCATCACCAAAGGTTTCTGGCTGCGTGGGCTCTGTGGTTTTTGTGGCTCTCTAAACTCTCTAAAATGTTTCCTCTTTTAAAAGAGTTCAGTAAACTAATCAAGACCCACCTGGAACAGGCGGAGTCACATCTCCCTCTAATCAAAGATTAATACCCACAATTGGGTGTGTCACAACTATGAAAGTAATCTAACCAAGTTTCCAACCTGCAGTACAGAATAGGGATTAAAAGATGGATCAGGATAAAGCATGGCTTTTCTAGGTTACATAATCCTTTCAAACTGGCACAGTCACTTTGGCCAGGTTATGGTGTCCAGTTGTTTGGTCAAGCAAAGACTGGACTGATTGCTACTGTGAGGAAATTTATGGATTTAAAGCATCAGTAAGTCAATTGCATCTATGGGTGATTACATTTACAATCAATAGAGGAATTTGCCCTCAACAATGAGAGAGGTCTTATCTAATCAGAAAACAAAACTTTTCCCCCAGGGTCATATAAACACCCTATCCTTGGCAGGAAAGATTTGTCTCTCCTCTCTGATGCAAAGTGTGGCATGTGGAGATGCCATCTTCCACCTTGACTCCAGCAGTTGGCCTCCCAAGGAGACCAGCCATAGTGGGACCCCATCCCTTGCTATTTTGGATTCTTTGTACGTGTAAGTAATAAAGGGGTCACTGGCTGAAAGTTTCTGTGTGCCTGAGCCTGTGTTCCCGTATGGTGCACTCTATAGCACCATGAAATTGGCTGAGGGATGGTGAAGATCATTACTTAATAATCTTTTGGAGTTTTCAGAGTCATTACTTATCATTATATAGTAGATGAGAGAAGCATTGTTAAAATACAAAATTACATAATGAGAGTTTATTATATAGAGTTAACTGCTTTGCAAGCAAATAAAAATGCTAATAAAAAACAAATGTTAGAAGAAAGGGATAAGCCTACAAGGAAAATTTGAAGCCTCAAATCCCATATCATTTCTCTAATGCAACAATTTCTGCTTTGGATTCTGTGCTGCCAACATTCGTCTGTTTGCAAACAAACATCTCACAATTATTAGTCATGTTTGCTCATGCTGAACATTTCTCTCCTTGAAAATTTGGCACCTGCAGAGAAAATACACGCACACACACACATACACAATTGAGACTATCACTCTTCCAGGCATCTTCAGACTGCAACTTTGGTACAGATGTGCCAAAACATCTAACTGCACAGCTGGCTACCTCCGGGACCTATCAATCCAAAAGATCCCAGGAAATCATAAAACAACTTGGCCAGCAATGGTAATAACTCATAGCACATAAAAACCTGCACTTCAATGTCTATATTGTGCCACATGGACCGCACTTAAAACTTAATAGTCAACAAAATCCTGTGGGGCACGTGTTCTTAAGAACACAACCAGCATATGTTCTCTTTAATGGCTGTGCTACACCAATGGTCTCGCATAGTAGGGCTTCCTATGGCTTAACAAGGGCTGAGGTGTGTGTGTGTTTGGAAGCCCACGATAGTGGCAAAACCAGTTAAAATTTTAAAAAGAATTCTTTCCCAATTGCTATGTGAAGTTCTTCATGCTGTCAAACTTGAATTGACGTTTGAAAGAAACTGGTCATAAGTTCTTTGTCTGCAAAACTGGCTTCATCAATCCATCATGCTTTTCAGAAAAAAAATATGCTTCCTGTCAACAGGAGCATTATGCTAACATAGATATTTGGTTGGATGTCCATGTCCTTTCAAAGCCTCAACTATTGTGAGTATGGTTTTAGTTTATGAAGCATTTTTTAAAAGGCACAGAATGTGTAAATTGCTTTATCTCTGTTTACAAAAAATAGTGCGAGGAACTCATATGACAACTGGGAAGACTTTGTCAGATTTGTAGTCGAATAAGAACATTCAAATATGTGTAGAACTGGAGGTAGGTATGATGATAACGGAAGTTGTTCCTTTTAAGAATGTAAAAGGAATACCTCTAAACATAAGAAAATACTAAATCAAATACCACATTTGGTTTACTTAATCTTCTCTCTTTGACAGCAAAACAAACATAATTAGCCTCTCACTCCTAATTTCGCTTAATTAAGCTGTGTTGTCATGCTATCTTATTTAAATGAGATGTTCATTTTAAGCTGTGTTATCATGCTATCTTATTTCAATGAGATGTTCATTTTATTATCATTGCAGATATTTAGAACAAGCTCTAGTCAGCCCTACATCCTAATATGGACTTCAGGTAGACGTCAAAACTATACCACTCAACCTGTGTGGTTCTTATCAGCAATGTCAAGAAAGCAATAAAAATCAAATCAGTTCTTGTTTGAGGGGAGGAGGACAGGGTTAATTAGAGATTCTGGAGGTGGTACAGACTATAATTACAAATTAGGATGGCCTAAGATTTAAGATTAGAAGCCACATAGCTCACGTCATTCAATGTCAGTGGATGGAGACTGTGTGGTGAATATTTACAGGAGAAAGAAGACAAAGTATAGTCAAAAGACAAGACAATATCTGCCTCTTATCAATGTTACAATCATCCTTTGGTTATAATCAAAAAAGAAGAGTGGGAATAAATTTGAACTCAAGCCATAGTGCAGAACACATCAGATAAAAGAATGCTGACCATGATATAAGATTTGAGGCTTTGAGAAGAGACTCATTTCATCAGAATGTTAGAAGCCATGACCTTGGGGTCTCAACAAGAGTGTTCTACTGCTGGTTTTGTTACTGAGTAGTCTAGCATGAAACTTTTGGAGCCTTATCATTTTTTAAGGCTCATTTCTTCCTCCTAATTCTCATGTATCTCTCAAATTGTATGACTCTTTCTACTAACTATAACGCATATGCTTTAAGAGCATGTTAAATAGTCTTTACCTAAGAGCAATGAAAAATATCCAATGCTGATTCTCAGTCAAGAATCTGAGGCCTTGTGTGAAATTAGAATACTTAATTTGCCTGTATGCAAATGTCTGAAACAGATGATCTCTTAAGATTCCTTTCCGTTCTAAGATCTATATTTCTAGGTTTTAAGTTGGAAAACAATTTTATATTCAGCCCTATAATATGCAGTCTTACAGAATTTTAAGTTTCCTTTTTTTTGGGGGGGGGGAAAATTTTCCTTGCCCTAGAACTGTAATTCCCCCTTTTAAAAGCCATTCCATTTCTGTATATTTCACAATTTAAAAAAAAAAACATTAAAAAAGAAAACAAGCCATTCTATTTCTGATATATTGCACTCTGACAGCTTTTGCAAACTAAAATAGATTTTCCCCTCAGAGAACCATACCACATTAATTTTCAGTGCCACTAGAAATCAGAAGCCAGCGTTCATGTACATCCTGACCCAAGCAATAGTGTAATTCTTACTTACCTGTAGAGTTTCTAAAGTCATATAATACCTGTCACCCATCTGCCTAAGCCATTTGGACCAGTGCTTCTGCTCGAAAGAATATTTTTCATGCCATAGAAATTGACCAAAACCAATTCAAAAATATACAGTAAGAAGCTCACTTCTAAATATTCCCTGAAATTGCTCTCTGATAAAACTTAAGAGCTCCTTGTCATAAAAATATCTAATCTGGGAGAGACCAAAGTCATTTGTAGGCTCAAATTTACCTGTAGGTGCTAGCTGCAACATGCTCTAATGGGTGTGGTCAACTCAAAATATTCAAGTCCTTTGGGAGCGGGCCATGGTGGCTCAGCAGTCAGAGTTCTCGCCTGCCATGCCAGAGACCTGGGTTCGATTCTCACTGCCTGCCCATGTTATAAAAAAAAAAGTCCTCTGGGACATAAAATGCAGTGGACAATCAAAAGCTAAAAGTGACTAGCGGTACATGAATGCTGACCCAGAGAGGACTTGGTCTTCAATTTTTGTATCACCTTTCTAGGAAACTCACTCTCAATAAGTTAGATACTTCATGACAAAGCCCACTTGTGGAATTGCATAAGTGAAAGCTAGAGGGAAACAAAATGATAGAGGTAAAAGTTACGGAATTCCATCCAAAAAATGTTTATTTAATTGAGTGCTTGCACATGCCAGACACTCCTCTAAGCGCTTAGGGCATAGCATTGAAAGAAATACAAACATTCCCCTCGTGGAGCTTATATTTTAGAAGGCATCACACAGGGGACCCAGACAGAAAAAGTAGAGAGAGCACAAAAGGAATTTCTAGTAGGGGAGCAAAATATCAGAAATGATCCAGTCAAGAGACGGGAATCAAGGAGACAGCGGAGAGTTAAGAGTCAGATACCCAGAATCAGAGGGGAAGATGATGCAGTGGGTCTAGACAGCAGCCCATGATCACATTAACCGATAAGGCAGGGCTGAGTTTTTAGATGCTGGCCCAGTTTCGATTGCTCTGCCTCTCTGATTCTTAAGAGAATCAACTCTCCACAAGGCAAGGGGCCAGGACAGATTCTGACATTCAGACTATTTCTGCGTCTAAACCACTGCAGTTTCAAGAAGTACACAATTCTGTACAATAACAATTATGTATTTTTATAAATTATCCTGCACAGTAACAGTGTATTTCCGTTGGATGCATAACTGTAAAAAAGATTAGCTAATTCCTCGGGTGTTGAAGATGGCTGCTCAGAAAGGCACAAGAAGGTCAAGTAGAAAAATTACAGTTTGAAGGTCATAAAAATGCCATGGATCAACCAGTCATCAAGTCAATATGAGTCATAAAGCCTTAAAAGTAAACATCATGCCCCTGATTCTATACACCAATACTCCTCAGAAAACACACACACACACACATCACAAACTGACACACACGTATACAGCATCTAAGTGTTAGAGAAGAAGAATCTGTATCCAGGGAGGTGTGGGAGCAGGAAGGGAAGAGCTCAAATCACCAAGCAATAAAAACTGTCATCAATTAACAGAATTCAGTGATTACTCTCAATGTTCTGCGTTTGTAAGTGTGTGTTTTCGACCACCTCATATGGATTCCCTCCACTTTGAGTAGGACACCACTGCATTGATCCAAGTTTCTGCAAATTATTATATCTTGATTTTTATCAATATATTTAAAGTGAATATTCAAGATGTACCCCAGAGAAAACCTGGAAGTCAAGGATGCCGATGTTATCCACTGTTAACATCTAGCCAACCTTAGACGGCATTTGTCTGATCATTTGCAATATCAGAAGCAAAAGACTAATCGTAAGTCATTCTCCACTCTTACTTTAATTTCTTCACAGAAGACGAGTTGCCTTGGTTGGATGTTCATCATTAAATGAACCCACCTTTGACTTTCAGTAAAGTGCACAGAAATTGAACTCATCAAGGCTCAATAAACTTTTCAGATATTGAAAAAGATAACTCCTCTTAATTTAATTTCTAAAACTCTGAATGACTACATTCCCCTTTCCTTTACAGCCGGGAATCTGAAGATAACCAACCCTATAATCTACTCTAATGAAAACTCAGAAACAGAGCAGAAGACCTTAAATTCATAATACTGATGTAATAATGAAATGGAATTTAACATTCAGCCTTTCTTTGGTTTTAGGCTCAGATAATGAAACTGCAAATCATACATAATTCCCATGTACTAAATTAACTCTTAAATAAGCCTTGAATCTTTGGATACAGGAGATGGGAACATTCTTTCCTGCATCTATTTTGGATATTCTTTAGTGAATCTCTAAACTATAAATATCCTTTATTTTATTTTCTTCCGTCTCGTGAGAAATTATTGAAATATTCTGATAACCTAGTGCCCCGCAGATTTAACCCTTGAGCTCTAAATGACAGATTGAGAAAACCATTCAACAATTCACTTGGCATCACGACTTTTACAAACCACACCATCTTCTGAGTCAATATGAGGCAAAGAACAAAGTTACATGCACCATGTAAAGGAGCTGATGGCCATGTTCTCCCTCGTTCAGAGATGTGACAAGAAGACACTGAAATCCAAGACAACCAGAAGAATCTATACCTCTTCTCATTTAAAAAAAAAATCAGTAATAGAACTGAGATTCCAAAGAGATTTCTGGTAAAAAATCGGCATTACTGATGAGCACATTCTTTTAGCATGCATGGGTAGCCATCACTGAATCCTTCCTTCTCTGAATTCCTGTAGCAGTTATAATCCTAATTCCATTTAGGAAAAAAATGTACTCTTGTAGAACGGACAATAATGATTAAGGGTGGGGGCAGAGAGGGGAGAAATTACATTCACACCATTAGCTTTTCCAATAGGTAAAAAATATTTGAAATCTCTTCTGTCTTCAATTTAATAGTCTCTAAACATGTCCAGAAACAAGGAACCTATATCAACAATTGCAAGTGTACGCTTTCACTGATGGAGTATTCTTAGACTAGGGGGAGAAGCAGACATATTGGGAATCAATAACTCCAAGCGAATTCTTCTTTCTATTTGAATTGCCTATAGGCCCTTGGCAGCTATAAACTATGAATCAACAGATTTGCTTTCTGATAGAGTGAGTATATAAAAACCTCTTATTTTAACACAGTAAAAGAGTTTAACTCTTTTTTTTTTCCAGAAAATCCCATAAAATTGAGACAAAAATACTTGTAGGGGTATGGGGAAGTGAAATAGAATGAGGCCCAAAATTCTCATTTTGGTACAGCTGCTTCGATGCTTCATTTCACATGGCTAGTGCTGGTCAGGAACTGAAGTGGCTTCCTGCCCACCTTCCCCTCCCCTCTACAGGACAGGGAATATCCTTGATGCAAAAAGCAAACCAATCCACGTGTATTCAAAATTATTTTCGAGGTAGATTTAGAGTTTACCTTTATGATCAATGCAGTATATATTGTCCATCCACCAACTGAACTTGAACCATAAACTGCTACTTAGAGACTGTGAACTGAATTCCTTCTTTCCTTACAGACATTCTGGTCAGAATGTGAAGATTTTCAGGAAAACAGCTGTCAAGAGGGGCCCCATCTGATCAAGACTGCTTGATGTGAACAGAGGTGCTTCAGGTCTGTGTCCCCTACACAAGCCTTTGAACGACCAACAAGAACTGGCAGAGACATCTTTCTAAAAGGTCCAGAAAACTGTTACAGGACTGTAGTATCAGGGCAGGTGAGGAATCAAGAAAAAGCCATGTAAAAGTGATACATGCCGTGGCACCTTGGCTGGCCCCTCCGCACCCCTCCCCAGCCTGGTGGCACAGAGCAGGCCTGTGCTCCCCATGCTGACCCCTGGCCCTGGTTCCAGAGGAATGCTCACACTGCATTTCTGGTCCAGTGTCTCAAGTGGTGGTCTGAGGGACTCACGGTCCCAGAACTTGCCTTGCACATAGAGAGTGGCTCGCTGAGCTCTCCTACACAACACGTGGAAAAGAGGTCAAGCTATCCTGCCTAGGGAAAGGAGTCTCTGGCTACAGGACATGGAGTGCAGTGCCCAGGACTGTGAAGAAATTCTCCTAGGGAAGAGGACATATCCATGTAAATGCAGAAATTCCTGGGGCCACACATGCAGAAATGATCAGGGAAGCTCCTACTCTTTGGTCTTATGCTATTTTCCAAAGTCATTGTAGGGATAAGATCTGAAGGAGAGAACTCCCACAGGTCAACCTACAAATACTGAGAAAAGTGTTTTCTCTTTTTTTTAATCCTCTTCCTCCCCCTCCTCCTCTTCCTCCTTCATCTTTTTTTTTTTTTTTTTTTTTTTAGCTCCTGGCATTCAAGGGAGGCTCTGTCATAACCAGCTGTATACAAGTATAAGGAAGAGATGCCTTAGGGTCTAAATGCTAGAAATAACACACGAAAAATTTCAGGGTCTAAATGCCAGCAATAACATACTAAAAATGTCCAGGTTTCAACAAAAGATTACAAAACACACAAAGACGACCCAAGCAGAGAAGGAGATGAAGCCACGAGACACCTTCGGGGGGGAAGATCAGACTTGGGACATTCCAGACAAAGACTTTTAAAAAAATGGGTTTTAAATATCCTCAAAAAGCTAAACGGATACAAACCAAGAACTACAGGAAATCAGGAAAACAAAAGGTGAATAAAAATTGTATATCAAGAGAGATAGAAATTTTATGAAAAGGATCCAAACAAAGCTGAAGATCACAGTAACAGAAACATTAAGTTCCATTAAGAGATTGAATAGCACACGGGAGCTGGCAGAAGGAAGAATCAGTGAACCTGAAATAAGACAACTGAAATCATCCAGACTAGGAGCAGAAAGAGGAAAGAATGAAGAAGAATCAACACAGCCTGAGGAATCTGTGGGACTCCATCAAGCATACCAATATATGCATTGTAGGTGTCCCAGGAAAGGAAAGAGAGAAAGGGGCAGAGAACATATTGAAAGAAATAATGACTAAAACTTCCAAACTTTAACAGACATAAACTCCAAAGAGAATAAACTCAAACAGATCCCAATGCACCATGCTGTAATCAGACTGTCAAATCCCAAAGATAAAAAGAATGTTTCTGAATGCAACTAGTAAAAAGCAGAGTGCCACATGCAAGGGAATTTCAGAGAGTCTCCACAAGATTAAGTTCTAATTTCTCATTGGTAACCATGGAGGCAAGAAAGCAGTGGGAAGACATATGCAAAGTGCTAAAAGCAAAAAAATCGCCAACCAAGAATTCTCTATCTGGTAACACTATCTTTCAAAAATGAGGGAAGGATTAAGACATTCCCAGACAAACAAAAGCTGAGGGACTTCATCAGCCCTGACTGGCCCTACAAGTCATGTTAAAAGGACTTTGGCAAGTTGAAAGGAAAGGACTAGACAGTTGACTGAACCCACATGAAGAAATAAAGAGCTCTGCTAAAATAATGATATGGGTAATACAAATGCCAGTACTATTGTATATTTTATTTGTAACTCTACTTTTCACTTCCTGTTGGGTCTAAAAGGCAAATGCATAAAATGCAGTGATTAAGCAATAGCTTTGGGCTTATAATATATAAATAGGTAACTTGTGACAAGAACTACATAAAGGTGGGGGCAAGGAGGGACATAGAACACAGACTATGCATGCTATAGAAGCCAAGTTGGTTATCAAGACAAATAAGATTTTTATAGATTTGAGGCACTAACTTTCAGCCCCATGCTAATCACAAAATATCAGAGATAGGCAAGCTCATAGAGACAGAAAGTAAGAGTTCAGGTTACCAGGTGCTGTGGGCAGGGGCAATGGGGAGTTATTGTAAATTCAGTGTAGGTTTTCTGTATGGGATGAAGGGGAAGTTTTAGTGATGGGTGAGAGTGATGGTCCTATGACACTGTGAATGTGATTAATCCCACTGATTGGTATACTGGGAATGGATGGATGGGAAGGTTTATGTTGTAAATATATTTCCACAATTTAAAAGAAAGAAAGAGAAACTACGGAGATAATGACGATTAAATATAATACATGATATTGAATGGGATCTGGAATGGAGAAGATAAGGCTCAAAAGAACATTGTTGAGACATAAGAAAAAATCGGAATGTGGAATGTAAGTTTTAGATCGGCATTAAATTTCTCGGACTTGATAACCGTACTTAAGGTAACTACATGAATGAATATCCTGTTCATAGGAAAATGTACATAAATGCACCATGTTCAAGGAGTATGATATGTGAAATTTGCTCTCAAATGTTCAGTAAACAGATGACAGATATAGACAGACAGACTGACAGATAGATATAGATAGATAGAGGATAGAAAGAATGAATGAACGAATGAATGAATGAATCATATGGTAAAATATTAAAATTGGTGGATCTGGATATCGGGGGGTATATGTTGGAGTTCTCCCTATGGGATTTGTATTATTTCTGCAACTATCCTGTACATTTGAAATTATTTCAAAATAAAATTTTAAAAAACTTCATGATGTCACAAGAAGCCATCTCTTGAGTATCTGGGGATCCTAGCAACTATATATAACTTAATGCAATAACCTTAATGCTAGATTTTTTTAATTGTCAAAGAAGTGCAAATAATACCACAAGGCCACCTATAAGGAATATACGTAACAAGCACCTTGCCTCTCTTTAACTTAAATTGTTGAAAACTAAGAGCTCTTAAGTGTCCTTCAGCAACCGAGTAAGCTAACAAATGATCACTGTGAGCCAGTAGTTCAAAATGATAAATTTTGATCACCAACTTGCTTTTATGGTAGTAGCGTCTTCCCCAGTAACAGCCAGTGTTTCCATTTACTTAAGTTTTATTAACATCACATGCAAATTGAAAATGACTGAAGATGATGCACGAGTCTTCTGAATCAAGCAGTCTGAGAGATAAACAGCAAGAACTCCTTATTAGCTATACTTTTAGCCACAGGTTATAAATAATGAGTAGCAGATGTCTGATCCAGAGTCCTTTTATTCCATTATCTTAAGGGAAATTCAGGTTTATTTTTAACTTGTTCTTGGATCAGATATTGTAAAGCAAGAAAAGTGCTCTTATTTTATCATAAAACGTGTTTTCTAGATGAACCAAGTGGAAAAGATAAAGCTGGAAAATAAAGGGGTTTAACACATAATTAAGAAGATGGACTTTATCTGTAAAATGCTAAAATCTTGGAAAAGAACAGCTTGGAAAAAAAAGAGACACGAATTTTGTTGTGGATCTCTCATGGCCCTGTTTGACAAGGCCAAAGAATAAAATGTATCACTGCATCTTCCTACACTACAGAAATATTATGAAAATTCATAAATGTCAATAAATAGAAAAGGAAAGAAAATAGTTAGGTAAACAGCAACAAACTCAAAATGGAATTATATGAGTTTTACCCTTTTTATATAGTCACAAAACACATAGCATTTTTTGAGTCTCCCTTTGTGTCTCTCTATCTGTTTTCCCACTTACCACCTCCCACACCAATCTGGCCTGATAATTGCAACTTTGAGTGGAATAAGTTCCATCGTAACGGAGGATAGCAAACCAATACTAACCACAGCAGAAAAATATCTCTAAATATTTTAACTTGGATGTTAAAATTTCTCATAATAATGTAAACTCATGAATATAAAAGGATGCTGAGTCAATGAGCCAGCAAATATTTATTAAACACCTGAGAAGTATATAGCATTGCCCCAGACACTGTGGATTAATGAAAAATAAATAAGACTGAATACCTACTACTAGGGAGCTTATAATATTTTAGGGACAAAGACTACAGAATATA
>PVIY010026249.1:0-35637 GCA_004026745.1 Myrmecophaga tridactyla
TAATAAGTAAATTTAGCGAGGTAATAGCGTTGCAAATATAAAAACTCAATTATATGCTATTCTGTAACACAAAGCAGTTGAAAATGGACATTAAAAAAAAATTCCTTTACCAAAAGGCCAAAAATATAGAATAGTTAATGTATAAAATATTGCTGAGAGAAAATAAAGAAATGGGAAATTATATTATATTCACAGATTTGAAGGTTCAATATTGTTAAATAGATACTTCTTCCTAAATTGATCTTTAGATTCAGCAGAATTCCAATCATAATAACAGCTGATTTTTGTTAAAATTAACAAGCTATTACTAATATTTATTTAGAAATTAAGGGATCAAAAATGCCGCAAGCAATCTTGAAAAACAATAATGCTAATCAAGGCAACATGACACTGGAATTAGGATCCACAAATAGATCCTGGAAGAGATTATGGAGCTCTGAAAGAAAATCACAATTATTCAGTCATATGGTTTTGTCAACATAGATGCCAGTGTCATATAATGTACAAAGGAAAGTCTTTTTCCAATATCATTAGGAAATAAAGTAACGCTTAAATTATACTTCCAGTTATGCGCAAACTATTTCAAGATAGGTCATTGATCTAAATTAAAAGGCAAAATTATAAATCTTTGAGAAGAAGTGTCTTGGAGCAGGCAAAGCTTTCTTAGTCAAGCAACAAAGAATAATAAACATATAATAAAAAAACATAATAAAATAGTTTTCTACAAAATGAAAAAAGTGCTTATCAAAAAACATAATTAAGGAAATGAACAGACATACCATAGATAGAAAGAATATTTACAAAATATGTTCATGATAAAAGACTAGTATCTGAACCATATATAAAAACATCTACAACTCAATAATAAAAAGACAAACATCCCAAATATTAAAAGGCAAAAGATGTAACAGACAATTCAAAAAGGCCAATAAAAACCATAAGATTTTTTAACATCATTGTTCCTTAGAGAAATAAAATACCACTACATATCTGTTAGAATGATTAATAATAAATATTAAAATAACTAAAAAAACATATCTGAATGAAGGTTTAACAAATGGAATTCACATTTATTGTTCCTAATCATTTATTAAATGATTAATATTTTGGAATAAGTTCTGGTAGTTTCTTAAATTTATAGACTCTAGATCTATACCTATCCTGTGACCCAACAATTTCCTCCTACTTACTTATCCAAGAGAAATAAAAATGTATGTTTACAAAGATAATTGCACAAGAATAGTCACAGAAACTTAACTCATATAATACCTAAAAATGGAACCTCCCTAGATATCCATCAATTGGTGTATGTATAAGCAAATCATGTCATATTCATTTATATTTTTTGCTACTCAGCAAAAAATAAAATCATCTATATATGTGGAAACATGGATGATTATTTAAAGGATTTATTGAGTTAAAGAAGGATTCCCATAGTTATGTATTCTATATAACTCCATTTAAATAATGTTCTACAATAGACAAAAATAGTAGGAAAAAAATCTCTAATTATTGATGCGTCTGATGTGGTGACTACATTTATATACATGAAGGAGAATCCAGGGTGATGAAACACCTTTTTTATCCTTGTAAGGTTTTGGGCTACCACACAGGTAGCCATTTGACATTTGTCAAAAAGTCAACTCACTGAATGATACACTTTAGATTTGTGATATTCAGTCCGTGTAAATTGTCTTAAAAAATAACAAACATTGAACCCCATTTTATGATATACTTTCAAAGTACATAGGAGATCATATACTGTTATCTGCAATACAATTTGAAAAACACTTACAAAAGCAGATGGATTGATAAATGGATATAGGGACAAATACATGATAAAGGAATTACAGAAACTCAATGGCTTAAAACAAATAAACAAAAAGATGATCATACTCACTGATTCCTTTGGTTGAGAATTCAGAAAGCACAGCGGAGATCACTTTTTTAACTCTGCTCTGCATTCAGATCTCAGCTAGGGATGATTTAAGGGCTAGACATGATTAAATGGCTGAGAGATGAGACATCTGAGGACTTCTGCACTCACATAACTGGCAATTCACTGGGATTTTAACTGGGGCTATTGGTTGGAACACCAATAAATTTACCTTTCCCATATGGATGCTTGAATTTCTTCACAGCATGTTGATTCGTTTCTAAGAACAAGCATCTCAAGAGAAGAAGTCAGAGTGCAAGTCAATTTTAAAATCTAAACTTATGTTTCACATAGTGTTATTTATGCTATACTCCAGTGGTGGATGTTTCAAAAAGTTGCAAACAATCTCAGTGTTATGAATTGGAAGCAGAACATACAAGATGGGAGATAGTTTTGTAACTATATTCAGAAATACAATCTAATAACTTAGTGTAGAGGTCAAGAATATGAAGAAAATGAAATTCTTCATTAAAAATTTAAAGAAGGATTAAAACATCTTTATAACAGTTTAGATGTGGGGTTTTGGTAAAGGTGAAGAAAATGATACTCCTAGGGTTTTATCCAGAATTTGAAAGCATGGTGATCTTTTTCTTGCAAAGGAATAAGTGAGAATTGGGTTTGAGAATAAAAATTAGTTGCACAATATTGGACATGACAAGTTTGAGATGTCTTATATGTAGCCAAATATAAAGACAAGCAATATGTACTCATCTAAAGTTTAGAGAAAAATAAAAATATACATATAGACCTAGGTGTTATGATAACAGTGGATCATATCAAAAGATATCTTATAGAAGTTGAGTTAGAGCCCTTAAGGGGTGAATCATCCCTGAGACACCTCAAAATTTGAGTGAGCATTCAAATAACCAGCTAAGAACCAGAAAAGGGTATCAGTGAGTAAGTCAAAATGTGTGATGGTATAGAAACAAACAAAAAAGGCAATATTTTATGAAAGAGTGAGACGTTAACTTTGTGGAATGCTGCTATGAAATCAAGTGAGAAAAGAATACCTACATGGTCACACAAAGATTTGACAATGTGTGAGTTCCTTTTTCACTTTCACAAAAACAGTTTTAGTAGCATGGTGGGGTTGACAAAAACAGTGAGAAAAGAGAGATGGACTACAGATAAGCCTTTGAAGAAGTTTTGTAAAGGAGCTGAGATTACAAATTATTGGACAATTTAAGATAGAGGACACAATGGACAAATTTGACTCCAAAATTGACTTTTCAACATGCAATGTGCTAAATAAATATCGTTCAAAATGTAAAGCTATTAATTTTACATTTATTATGTACTAAATATTTTACATACATCACCTCAGCTTATTGTCACAAAAAACGATGAGATTGTGCTATTACTATCCAATATATGGATGGGAAATTGAGTCATAAATCATTTGCTCAAAGTTAGAGTTAGAGTTAGTAAATTGTCTGTCTCATATTGGAATCTAAAGGATGAGGCTCTATAAATAGGCACTTCTCTTCCATACTTCTATTTCTCAACCTAGGTTGATATTTTTAATGGAATCCTCATTTAAGATTAGGAAATACTTATTTCTCATATGGACAATGTGAAAGTAGAGTCTGGAAAGTAAAGTGCCTCTGAGCAATGATCACATACAACCTGCCACCAATTAAAGAACCAGTTCAGGAGGCAGGGCAAGAGGGTGGCATAGTGAAGTGTGGCATTTAGTTTGGCCTGAAGGGCAGCTAGTAAAAAGCCAGAAAATGTATGGATCAACTACTGGGGGGGACATCAGTGACCAAACACACATCATTAACCAGATGTGTGTCTGGAATGGTTGGTATGGCTGAGATCCCAAACAGAACTGCGAGTCTTTCAAGATCGTGGAGGCCAGCAACCATGGGCATTGCAGGCTGTTTCCCTGAGGGCAAAGGAAACATTTTACTAGTAGAAAAGGATTAGCTCAACCAAGCTCCAGTTGTGGAATTAATTAACAAATCCTTACTACTGAAAACAGCTCCTAAGCACAGATAAACCTGGAGTAAGCACTAAAGGAATCAGGAGTTTTTCCCCCAGCAAAAGAGGGTGTGGAATTAATGGGGGAAAAAAAGAGACTTTTTGAGTTGGATAGCACAAAATACTGGAAAAGTGCTGGACTCCAAGTAAAGGAAGTACATAGAACCTGGGAACACACAAAGCCATGGACCAACTGCAGCTCATGATTGGCAAAGCCGGGGAGCATGGATCAAGTTCTGAAGAGACCTTTTTTTTTCTTTTCTTCTTCACAGCTCATTAGATAGAACTGTAAGCACACACAGGCTCCAGCACTTCCTCAGGCACAGGCAGAATTAAGGCATGTTTGAGAGACAAAGTAACTAGTCATGTGAAAGGGGTTAATTCTGCAAAGGGTGCATCTTCCCTAAGAAAAAGAAGGCAGGGCCTATTTCATGTGGAGGCCCTCATTCAATGAATTCAAGTCCCAGAAGCTGGAAAACAAAGTCAATCAAATTCTACCTACTACTTCAGCCTTTGCCTCAGTCATGCCTCTGGCAGGGAGAGGCTGCTGAAATGAAAGGCACCACACCACTTCATGGATACTGCAGACTGACAAGCATCACACGCTGGGCAGGGTAGTAAAATCATAGAGTCTAGAGGCTTCATAGAAAAGCCTGATAATCTATTGGGTCTCACCCTCAGGGAAAGCTGATACAAGTTACTCTTTCCTCCTAAGACACAGGCCTGTCTAGTTTGGAAAAATCATATTGGGGTCAATAATATCTGAGGAGACCCTGCTCAAAAAAAGGGCTTCATATAGGTAGGATAAGAAAACGAAAAATCCTGATCTTTTAAACAGAACCTATTCAAGAGACCTAGAATAACTTGAACTGAATGCCAAAAATCAGATCGCAAACAAAGCCATCCAATAAGAAAACTCTAGATAGATGAGAGAGAACAACATCCAGAATAAACTAATTAAGGAAATCAAATGCCTAGATGACAGCAAAAAGTAATGAGTCATACAGGAAAAATCAAAGATATGGCCCAGTCAAAGGAACAAACCAAGAGTTCAAATAAGACACAGAAGTTGGAACAACTAATTCAGGGTATTCAAACAGACATGTAAAATCTGTTTAAAACTCAAATCAGTGACATGAGGGAGGATGTAAAGAAGATATTGGGTGAATATAAAGAGGAACTTGAAAGTTTGAGAAAACAAATTGCAGAACTTATGGGAATGAAATGTACAATAGAGGAGATGAGAAAATAATGGAGACCAAAAATAGTAGATTTGAAGAGTCAGAAGTAAAGATTAGTGAATTAGAGGACAGGACATCTGATGTAAGAGGCACAAAGGAAAATATAGTTAAAAGAGTGGAAAAATATGAGCAGGGTCTCAGGGAATTGAGTTATAATGTGACACATATGAATCTATATGTTATGGATGCCCAGATGGAGAAGGGAAAAGGGGGAGAAAAACTAATGGAGGACATAATCACTGAAAAATTTCCATCTCTTATAAAAGATATAAAATTACAGATCCAAAAAGTACAATGTACCTCAAACAGAATATATCCAAATAGACATGCATCAAGACATTTACTAATCAGATTGTCAAACATAAAAGACACAGAGAAAATTTTGAAAGCAGCACGAGGAAAGCAACCCATCAAAGACAAGGGACGTTCCATAAGATTATGTGTAGATTTCTCAGCAGAAACTATGGAGGCATGAAGGCAGTGGTTAGATTCTGAAAGAGGAAAACTGCCAACCAAGAATTCTATACCCACCAAAGATATCCTTCAAAAATGAGGGGGAGATTAAAACTTTTAGACTGAGTCACTGAGAGAATTTGTGACTAACAAATTCTTTAGATATACTAAAGGGAGCACTACAGGCAGATAAGAAAAGACAGGAGAGAGAGGTCTGGAGGAAAGTGTATGTCTTCATTTATACAAAGTGAAAAAATAGGAAAAAAATAGATATGCCATATGAAGTCTGAAAGCGCAAGTGGTAGAAGAAAATACTACTTCGATAGTAGTAACATTAAATGTTAATGGATTAAACTCCCAAATCAAAAGACATAGACTAGCAGCATGGATTAAAAATGCAGATCCATGTATACACTGTCTACAGTAGAACCACTTTAGACCCAAGGACAAAAATAGATTGAAAGTGAAAGGTTGGGAAAGATATTGCATGCAAACAACAACCAAACAAAGAGCAGGGGTAGCTATACTAATATTTTACAAATTAGATTTCAAATGTAAAACAATTAAATGAGACAAAGAAGGACACTATTTATTTATTTATTTTTTAAAGTACTCTAACTTTATTTTTTTTTATTTATTTATTTTTTAATTTGCATATGGGCAGGAGGCACCAGGGATCGAACTCCAGACCTCCAGCACAGCAGGTCGGAGCTCCACCTGCTGAGCCACAGCAGCCACCCAGAAGGACACTATTTATTAATAAAGGAACAATTCAACAATAATACATATCTGTCATAAACATTTATGCACCAATCCAGAGTGCTCCAAAATACATGAGGCAAACATTGACAATATTGAAGGGAGAAGTAGACAACCGTACCATAATAGTTGGAAACTTTAATTCCCTGTTCTCATCAATGGACAAAACATCTAGAGAGAAGATCAATAAAGAAACTGATGATAAATAATATGAGAAATGAACTAGACTTAAGAGATATTTAAAGAAAATTACACCCACAACAGCAGGATACACTTTTTCCACATGTGCTCATGGATCATTCTCAAGGATAGACCATATGTTGGGTCACAAAGCAAGTCCCAATAAATTTAAAAAGATTGAAATTATACAAAACACTTTCTTGGATTATACTGGAATGAAGTTGAAATCAATAACAGGTAGAGGATAGAAAATACATAAGTTTATGGAAGCTAAACAACACAGTCTTAAACAACCAGTGGTTCAAGGAAGAAATTTCAAGACAAATTAGCAAATATCTTAATAAACTAACAATGTAGATGAAACGGATAACTTCCTAGAAAGGCATGAACAATCAACATTGACTCAAGAAGAAATAGATGACCTCAACAAACAATCACAAATAAAGAGACTGAACCAGTTATCAAGAAACTCCCAAGAAAGGGAAGTCCAGGAACAAATGGCTTCACATGTGAATTCTACCAAGCATTCAATAAAGACAGTACCAATCCTGCTGAAATTCTTTAAAAAAATTGAAAAGGAGGGAAAGCTACCTAATTCAGTCTATGAAGCCAATATCACCCCAATATCAAAGCCAGAAAATGATACTACAGAAAAAAAAATAACAGACCAATATCCTTAATACATGCTAAAATCCTCAACAAAATACTTGCAAATCAAATCCAGCAACACATTAAAAGAATTATACACCATGACCAGATGGGATTTATTCCAGGTATGGAAGAATGATCTGATATAATAAAATCAATTAATGTAATATACCATGACATTAAGTCAAAGCAGAAAAACCATGTGACTATCCTGATTGATATAGAAAAGGCACTTGACAAAATTCAACATCCTTTCTTGATAAAAATACTTCAAAGGATAGGAATAGAAGGGGACTTCTTTAACATGATAAAAGGAATATATGAAAAACCCACAGCTAACATCATCCTCAATGGGGAAAGCCTGGAAGTTTTCTCTCTAAGATCAGGAACAAGACAAGGATACCAACTGTCACCATTGTTATTCAACATTATGCTGGAAGTTATAGCCAGAGCAATTATACAAGGAAAAAAAAATAGAAGGCATCAGAAATGGAGAGGAAGGGGTAAAACTCTCATTGTTTACAGATGACATGATACCATATGGTGAAATCCCCCAAATCTACAGCAATGTGACTAGAGTTAATATGAGTACAACAAAGTGGCAGTGTACAAGATCAACACCGAGAAATCAGTAGTGTTTCTGTGCACTAGTAATGAGCAATCTGAGGAGGAAATAAAGAAAAAAATTCCATTTACCAGAGCAATCAAACAAATCATATTCACAGGAATAAATTTAACTAAGGATACAAAAGAGCTATACACAGAAAACTACAAGAAATTCTAAGAGAAATCATGGAAGACCTAAATAAATGGAAGGACATACCATCTTCATGGATTGAATGACTAAATATAGATAAGTTGTCAATTCCAAGCAAATTGATTTATAGATTCAATGCAATACCAATTAAAATCCCAACAACTCATTTTGTAGAAATAGATAAAACAATAACTAAATTAATCTAGAGGGGCAGGGTGCATTGAATAGCTAAAATATCTTAAGAAAGTAAAATGAAGTGGGAGATCTCTCACTACCTGACTTTAAAGCATATTAAGTTATAGTGATCAAAAAAGCATGGCACTTGCATAAAGATAGGTATATTGATCAATGGAATGAAATTGAGTGTTCAGAAATAGACCCTCTCATCTATGGATAATTGATCTTTGATAAGGCAATCAAGCAAACTTACCAGGGATAGAGCAGCCTCTTCAATAAATGGTGTTTGGAGAACTGGAAATTCATATGCCAAAAGAATGAAAGAGGATCCATATCTCACACCCTTTACAAAAATTTATTCAAAATGGATCAATGTCAGGAAATATCTTATAAATCTTGTGATTAGGAGGTGGTTTTCTTGACCTTACACCCAAAGCATGAGCAATGAAAAAACAGAAAGTTGGGATCACCTCATATTAAGCCTCATATTAATATGATTAAATCACCTCATATTTTGTGCATGAAGGAATTTTGTCAGGAAAGCCAAAAGGTAGCCTATGCAATAGGGGGAGACAATATATGGAAGCCATATATCAGAGAGGGTTTAATATGAAGAATATATAAAGGGATTCTATAACTCTACAACAAAAGACAAACAACCCAAGTGAACATTGGGCAGAATACATGAGCAGACACTTTTCAGAAGAGGAAATAAAAATGGCTATAAGGTATATGAAAAGATGCTCAACTTCATTGGCTATTAGGGAATTGCAAATCAAAACCACAATGAGATATGATCTCTTGCCCACTAGAATGGCCTTTATAAAATAAAAAACAAAAACAAAATGATGAGTGCTCTAGAGGATGTGGAGAAAGAGGCACACTTTTCCACTGTTGGTGGGAAAATAAAATGGTGCAACTTCTCTGGAAGGCAGTTTGGAGATTCTTCAGGAAGCTAAGTATAGAATTGCCATATGGTCCAGCAATCCCATTGTTAAGAATATATTCAGAGGAACTGAAGGCAAGGACACAAATAGGTATTTGCACACCAATGTTTATAGCAGCATTATTTATGACTGCCAAGTGATGGAAACAGCCCAAATGCCTATTAAAAACTGAATGACTAAACAAGCTGTGGTATGTACATAAGATGGAATAATACACAGCTGTAAGACAGAATAAAGTCATAAAGCATTTAAAAGCATGAATGAAACTTCAGGACATTATGCTGAGTGAAATTATCCAGAAAAACAATGATAAATATGATATGGTTTCACTAACATGAATTAACATTAATGAGTGAACTTTGATAGTTCAAGTTAAGAATACACGTTATCAGGAAATTGAAAGAAGATAGAGATTGAACTTTTTGCAAAAATTCAGAAATAGATAGTATACTACTCTCTGAGGGTAGCACAATAATATAAGTACAGCAAATGAAGCTGAATGTGAGTATGATTGAGGGAGAAGGGCTGGGGTTATGTATGACACCAGAAAGAAAGAGAGAGGATAAAGTCTGAGACGGTATAACTTAGCCTAGAGTGTACAGTGATTGTGATTAATGTGCAAATATAAAAACATTCTTGCATGAGGGAGAATAAGTGAATGTCAACATTGCAAGGTTTTGAAAATGGGATATTGTACAGGAAAAAGTACAATCAATGCAAGCTAAGGTCCACAGGCAACAGTAACATAGTAATCCGCTTCCACTGAATGCAAAAATGGCATTCTGCCAAAACTAAATCTCAAAAGGCAGGGACTATGAGGGAGGCATATGGATTATTTATGGAGAAAGAGAAAATGTCTTCATATAGATTATGGTGGCAAAAACATGGCCTTAATTTGGATTGTATGGCGTGCAAATAATACTGCTTAAAAATGAACAGAAAATCAAGTGCTAGAGAAAATGTGGAGAAACAAATGTGCCTATTCACTTTTGGAGTTGAGAGTTGCAGTACCTCCAGAGGGCAGTGTGGTGGTTCCATGGGAGGTTAGGCATGGGGTCACCATATGTATCCTGCAACTCTGTTGCTAGGTATATACCTGGAAGAACTGAGAGTGGGGACACAAGTGGACATTTGCACACTGGTGTTTATTGCAGCAGTGTTAGTGATTCTCAATGGATGGAGGTGGCCTAAGGGTAGAACAACTGAGGGATGGAAGGGAGAACTTTGGTGAATACATATAGCAGACTACTGAGTGGCTACAAGAAGGAATGAGGTGTGAAGTATGCAATTAGGTGAATGAAACTTAAGGACAGTGTGGTAAATGAAATGGCAGAAAGAAAAAGACAAATATTATCATGCCTCACTCATATGGACTGACTATAACATACGAACTCAGAGAATTGAGGTCAAGAGCCTGGGTTATCAGGTTGGGGTCTATTATAAAGGGTCCTATATTGTAAACTCTTAGAGTAATCACATATATTGAGGAGTTGCAACTGTTACTTTTAAATTCTGAGATACTGAGCTATTTAAATATAACCTGGTCATTACTTGAAACTTTGGGTATTTATGTGACACCTGAGACTCAGAGTTAGATCACTGAGCTATCTCTGAAAGTCAGCATTACCCCAAGAGCAACTGTTTAAAAAGATAAAAATGTGATCAGACATAGACTAGAGATATGAATGAAACTGATCTGCACAGTGCTAAGGAGAATCAGAATTCAGGGTGCAGGTTGATATGGGCTGTATTTTAAAACTTCAAGTTCTCTGTGAGACCAAAGGGAGAGATGTTTATTTGGTACAGTATTTACATTTTGGGTAACACATTATCTAATTTAACTCATATGGTCAGTTTTTTGAACCTAATTACATGGAAGCTTGAACAGAGCAGGAGATCTTGTTGGTTTGTATAAGTTAGTGTAATGCCCTGATACATCTGGAGTAATTTGGGCAGAGAATAAAAAAGTATTTGCAAAGTCCCCTTGGGGGACTGGGGAGAAAGGAGGAAATATTAAACTTCCGCATCTGGGGAATTCGTGATATTTTCACAAGCAGTGGGGGCAATCAATTCAATAAGCTGTGCCCTTGATCTTGTAGTTTCCTCTACGAAACTTATTCCCACAAAGGTGAAGCTTAATCTAATTTTAATTATGTCTAAGCATCACCCCCAGAGAACTTTTGTTGCAAAGATATGGCATTTCTCTCTAAGCCAACTCAGCAGGTGAATTCACTGCCCTCCTTCCAATATGGGACATGACTCCCAAGAGTGTAAATCTCCCTGGCAATATAAGACAGGACTCCCAGTAAGAGCCAAGACCCAGCACCATGGGATTGAGAAAGCTTTCTTGACCAGAAGGTGGAAGAGAGAAATGAGACAAAATAAATTTTCAGTCACTGGAAAAGTTCAGATTCAAGAGGTTATCTTGGAAGTTATTCTTATGCATTGTGTAGATATCCTTTTTTTTAGTTCATGGTGTATTGGAGTGGCTAGAGGGAAGTACCTGAAACTGTTCAGCTTTGTTCCAGTAGCGTTGATTTTTGAAGATGATTGTATAGCTATATAGCTTTTACAATTTGATCAAGCGATTATGAAAATCTTGTGTCTGATGCTCCTTTTATCCAGGTTATGGACAAATGAGTAAAAAAATAAGGATAAAAATAAATAAATAATGGGGGAATGAAGCATAAAAAATTCAGTAGATTGAAATACTAGTGGTTAATAAGGAGAGGTAACGTACGGGATATATGAATTTTTTTCTTTTGTCATTTTATTTCATTTTCTGGAGTGAGCTATATATTCTAAAAATGATCATGGTGATGAATACACAACTATGTGATGATATTTTAGGGCCACTGATTATAGACAATGGATGGGCTGTATGTGTGTGAATATTTCTTATTAAAATATTTAAAAATAACATTAAAAGGAATCAATTCAGGAACTACTTCTATAAGATTTGTAATTGATAGATTGTAAATCTTGCCACTTATATTTTAGCATTTCCAGTGATGATAGAATGCTACAGCTAATGTGGAATACAGCAAGAGGATAAAGAATTCTTGTTCACATTGTGTTAAAATATGTTCTTCTGCAGTTTCCTTTCATTAGTTCTAGTTATACCTTCTATAATCAAAATATCTGACTTCTATTATATGAACATTTGAAGACTTATCTTTCTAAGTCCATGCAATTCTTTCAGAACATATGGATACTGTTTTCCTCCTATTTATTTGTTATTTTAAAACTAAATTTCATTAATCAATACTTTAATATTCTTCTCTGAGGCCATAACTTGCTTGGTGCTTGCATACAGTCTTGTTCCTACAAACCAGAGCAATAATTTCTAATGATCTTATTTCAATGCATCTGTGGGTCACTTAAACACCTCCTCCATTATTTCTATACTTATCAGGAAAATCTCTCTTGTAAGTGAATGATGAGTACCAGACAGGCTATTTTAAGAGTACCAGGAAAAGAATACCTGTTTCTAGATTTCTAATATTTTTCCTATTTCTAAATTTTACTTCAGGTTATTTGCTGCACCTACAATACATTTTGATGTATGGATGTTATGTGAGTTAAGAAGGTATTTGAAACTGCACAGGAAAATGTGCAGGAATAACAAGTGCACTGTGTGTGAGCCCTATGATATTAATGGCAGGTGGATATACAGTGTGATTTACCTCTATATGTAAATAATCTGCATGAGCAGCGAAACCTTTCTTTAGCAATTTGTAATTTCAGCAGATGCAGTCTTTTGAGGGTTAGTTTTTGTAGACATTGCTTCCTCAACTGATTTAGGAGAAAAGTAAAAATTAAATATGTCATGGATACAGAAGCAGATATTAACACACTTCCCAAATGGGAATTATATTACAATTTTAATTCTAAAATTAAATTAAAATAGAGAGAAAGGTACTATCTCTAAAAATGTGCTTAAAGCCAATTTCATCTGTGCAATAACTAGTATTGACTATTATGCTAAAAGATATAAATGATTGTTAATAGTATGATTTCACAGATAAAAAAATGGAAGGACTTCTGGTGACATGTTTATGGAATTAACATACTGGTCATTAACCTTAAAAAAAACAAGCTGCTGTTTATCAATTGCAAAGTGAATGAAATATATTATATGTGAGTTATGATTTAATCTAATTTTTTTACTGCATCATTCATGGTTCTAATCTTATAAGCAGTATTGAAATACATGTTCATAGAAGATTTTTCTATGACAGAAAATTACTTCTGGAGAGGAAGAGAATTAAATAACTTGAACAGCACTACTTAATTTTCATCACAATGGCTAAAAATAATTGAATATGCAGTATTGATGACTTATTCAGTGAGTAAATCCCATTAGTCTGCACATAAGTAGACAGCATGACTTTGTGTCATCTCTAACTAATAAAACTAAGTTACATTTGTTTAAAATCTAAGATATATTCATCTGGGTAGATTACAAGACAAGCAAATTTGTTTCGCGTATGACTTTAAAAACTTCCTAAGTAAATTATTTCTAAAGATTGCTAAATGCCCTTTGGATGAATTAATCTACTTCTGAGTAAGGTTAATGCCTCATCCTTACTGAAGCCATAAACATAGGAAAATACTTATTTTATGAGATTGATGCATTATTATACTGTCTATTTTACTTTCTAGGGCAGCAGATTTTGGAAACAGGTAGCATAAATTTGTGAAGTGAATTCAGCCATAGAAATTTCATTTCCAAAAGCAAATAGTTTAAACTATTGTAAATAAATATGATGTTTTTAAGATTCTTCTTGAAATTTGAACTGCCTTTGATCACATTTAAGAACTATTCAGCGTCTGAATACAGCATTATTAAGAAATAAGATTATTTGCTGAACTCTAGTTCCCTGACACTGTGGCAACCTACAGAAGAATGTCTAATTCATTTTTGTGTTTGTGCCACTAGAAGACTAAACCCGATTGGACAAAGAAAACTCACAAAGTTAGAAGTTATATGCAATCATTATATATTTTTAGGCACTATGCTGAGAACATATATATACATACGTATACACACACATATATGTATCATATATGTTGATAATCAATTAAGAATGAGAAGAGCAGTTTGATGTGAAACAAAAGATCAATATTATTTCTTACAAGAGTTGGGTGGAGTGCATAAAATACATGGATTTTAATCTCAGTGCAAATGGTATTCTATTGAATGTCATGTCCTGATCCTTTTTACTTTGAGCACTTCTCTTCTGTTATTAATGAAGAATGGATTCAAGCAAAGCAAAAATAGAAATAAGAAGAGTTAGGGGACTTTGTTAAGAAGTAACTTGGGAATTTATCCTGGTCATTGTAAGCCTGAGAGATCTATAAGGCATTTAAGTCATCACGTCAAGCAGAGTTAAATAGCTTAGTTTAGATTTCAGTGTAAGTATAAAAAACATTCTCAAGGAAGAAAATGTCAAGATAAACATTAATTTCCAAATTAAAGATAAGAGAAGGAGGTTTTAAAGAAGTTGATAGTTTCATGTTATTATAAAATTTTATACAATCTTTTATAATTATACTCCTAGAAGTACCCATATTTTGTCACAAGTAAATCAATAGAACAATCGTCAAATTTATTCAGATATTATCTAAATTTCACAGATTCAAGAGCTTCATATTCAATATTTAATAATTCAAAAACTATTTCTTAAGTGTAGTATCTGAACACAAGGAACAAATTGTTGAAGAAAAAAATCCCCCTTAAAATGTATTCTAAAACAAATATTTTAATACATTCAGGAGGTAATAAGTGTTATTAAAATAAATGAAACAAAAAATACAATTTGAGAATGATGGAAGAGAGATTTCTATTTTGGACAGTGATTCCAAAATAGTGTTCTCTGTTGAATTGTTATTTGAGCAGAGGATAAAGAAAATGAAGTGATCATGTTGGTGTCTGGTAAATGATGATGATTCCAGACAAAGGAAAGAACAAGTAACAAGATCTTTAGATGAGAGCCACCTTGATAGAAGAACATGGATGAGGCCATTGTGGTTAGAATGAACTGAATGAAATAGGGAATGGTAAGAGATGAAGAGAGCAAGATGTCCAGATATTGATTATATAAGCCCTTTAAATAACATCAAGGAGTTCAAATTTTGAAGGAGCCATCACAAGGTTTTGGAAACCTCGGAAAGCAATCACAAGGTTTTAAGGAAAAAGGTGACAAAGATATTTTATATTGTCAAAGAATCATTCCAGTTATTGTATAAAGACCAGACTTCAGGTTTGACAAGGATAGAAGCAGTGAAACCACTTAAGAAGCTGTTATCATAGTTTAGGAGAGAAATATCATAGATTTAGACAAGGGTGAGAACCTTGAAGATAGTGAGGAGTAAACAAATTCTGTATACAATTCAAATGTAAAATTTTGAATCATACTTGCTGTTAGATTGGTTATGCATAATGGAATATATATATGAGCTTAACTCCATTTTTTTTTTGACTTGAACATCTAGAAGAATAGTGATTTTATTAATTGATTTGGTGCTTTGAAGCTATCTGTAGCTCAGAAAAAAACATGTTCTTAAATGTAATCCATGGGCGGCTGCCGTGGCTCAGCAGGCAGAGCTCTGACCTGCCGTGCTAGAGGTCTGGAGTTCGATCCCTGGTGCCTCCTGCCCATATGCAAATTAAAAAAAAATGTAATCCATTTCTGTGTGTATGAAACCATTGTAAATAGGAGGCTACTTCTGCTAAAGTGTGACCCATATTAATAGGAATTGGTCTTAATCCTATTTCTGGAGTCTTTTATATGTGGAATAAAATTCAAACAGAAAGAAAGAACATCACAGGAAGCAAGAAGCTGAAATGGAACTGGGAAGAGAAGGAAGAGACCAAGAAACACTGCCATGTGACAAAGGAACCAAGGATCACTGGCAGCCAGGCCCAGAATGCCACAATTTGGTGGGAGAAAACTTTGCTTTGATGATGGCTTGATGTGGACATTTTCACACCCTCAAAAGCATGAGTGAATAAGTTCCCTTGATTTAACCCAACCTATTTCCTTGTATTTGCATAAGCATCCTAGGAAACTAAATTTAATCAGATGAGAAAAAAATGGGAGGAGATGGTCTTCAGAGAGGAGAGATATTGAGGAGCTGAGATATCTATTAAATATTGATTTTACCTGTTAACTTCTTAGTAGGTCGTTGGACATAGAATTCTTGCTGTCATGTCTAGAGATATAAATTTGGATTTTTATTATACTGATAGTATTTAAAGGTGAGTTGATCTAGTGTGGCAAAACCAGCTTCCAAATGGCTTCCAATGATCCCTGTCTACTGATATTCACAGCTTTGTTTATGCCACTCCCATGCTTTATCTGGGTTAGTCTACCTACCATATAGTATCCAGTAGAAGTATTTTTATGTCATTTCTGAGATTAGCTTATAAAAGGCATTGTAGATTTGGGAAGATGGTGGAAGAGGATAGGCTGAGTTTACTTCTACACCAAGGAACAACTGCAGAAGTGACAAAAAAAACTGGTTTGGACAGCAGTTCCAGATGCATGTCACCTGAGAGTTTCTTTAACACTGTCTAGGGAGGGCCTGTATGAAATAAATGAGGAATGGGGAAGCAGAGAACAGTGTGAGTGGGCATGGTCAGGAATCCACCATGGACAAAAGGCCATGCCCAGGAAAGTGCCTGCACCACAGCTAGTTTGGGACATCAGTCCCCTCGACTCCACAGCCATGAGCTCCTTTAGGGAACCTGGAAACCAATAAACTTGTCTTCCATGCTCCTGGAAACCATCCACTTAATGCACAGAGCCCACTGTGCCCCTTTCCACACAGAATCCCAGGGCCATCAGGAGTGCACAAGTGGGGAGGTGGGAACAAGAAAGCAATCCATGCTGCACCACAACTCCCAGCTGTATGCCCAGCACTCCATCGCACACTCTGGTGAACCATCCCATACCCCAGTGATGCACCCCATGCACTGCAGCCCCATATTACACACCCTATCCCTACACACCTACATGGTATACCCGTGCCCCACCTTGTGCCACTGTGTCAGCACCCATGTACCACTGCACCCTGCACCCCCATACCACACAATGACCCATAGGCCCATCACCATGCCTTACCCCATGCTCCACACCCCATGACCTGTGCTCCTACAACCCTATACCCTGTGTCCCTCTGACATGCTCCACATCCCTATGCCGACATGTGTCACACCTGTGTCCCCATACCATGCCCTGCAACCCCACACTTAGTGCCTTGAACAATGCCTAGCTAGCAGGCATTTGAAGTTGGATGTGGACGGGGCAGTTGACATACCAAGTCCCACAGCCTAAGGTCATTCCAAGCAGGAGCCTGGAAGCCACCAGAAGCTCACAAGCAGATTTCTACTAAGATGTGCACTGCCCACTCCCAAGTCCAAGGTTGTTGGTTTTCGGTATAACCTGGGACCAGTAGACCTGTCTGGAATTGCGAAGGATCTCCATCCAGATCGCCCAGCTGCTACAGTTGGGGAGAGGTAGGCCTTAGGGAACAGTAGGCTTAAGATCACCATCTGCCAGGAATAAACAGAAAGTACAGTCTGAAAAACTGCCTGTCTAGCTTCAAACAGATCATCAAGTAGAATTGCATTTCCTATATGAGGTCTGGACTTTGGTTTGACAGGGAATTACTGATGAACATGTGCAAAAAGAGAAATTCAATGCAAACACAAAAAAATACAAAACCTTGGATAACTGATGGAAATCAACTTTCAAAGTAATCCTTTCAAGAGAGTCACATGCCTCAAAGTCAACAGAAGCTCACAAGGCAAACGAAGATGCAGGCGAATATGGCACAGTCAAATGTCAAATTAAAACACAGGAGGAGACATAGACACTGGAACAACTAATCAAAGAGGTTCAAACAAATCACTTAAAACAATTAAATGGGTTGGCTAATTACATAAAGAATATCAAGAAGACACTAGAAGAGCACAGAAAATAATTTGGAGGAATAAGTAGAAAAATAGCAGATATGACACAAATGAAAGATACTGCAGACCAAATTAAAAATATACTAGAGATATACAACAACTGATTTGAAAAGGTGGAAGAAAGAATAAGCAGGACAATTAAAGTCAAATGCACAAAAGAACAAATGGAAAAAAAAAGAGAGAAAAATTTGCATTGAATCTCAGGGAAACAATGGACAACATGAAGCATATAAATATAAGAATAACCAGTGTCTCAGAAAAGAAAGTGAAGAGTAAAGGGGTAGGAAAATCAGTTGAAGAGGTAATGCGGGAAATCTTCCCAACACTTATAAAAGGCATAAATATGCAAATCAAAGAACCCAAATGGACCCCAAATAGAATAAATCCAAATAGGCTTATTCCAAGACATATATTATCAATCTGTCAAATGTTGAAAAGAAGCAGAAAATCCTGAATGTGGCAAGAAAAAAAGCAACTCACAACATGCAAGGGAAACTACATATGGTGAAATTCAGACTACTCACCAGACCCATGGAGGAGAAAAGGGAGGCAGTGGTATTCTATATTTAAGTTCCTGAAAGAGAAGGACTTCCAGTCAAGAATTTGTTGTCTAGCCAAGATGTCCTTCAAAAGTGAGGGAGACAGTGTGCAACCATGGCTCAGTGGCAAAATTCTTGCCTGCCATGATGGAGACCCGGGTTCAATTCCTGGAGCTTGCCCATGTCAAAAAAAGAAAAAAAAAAAGAAAGAAAAGTGAGGGAGAGATCAACATTTTCATATACAGACAAAGGCTGAGAGAATTTGTCATTTGTCAACAAGAGACCTTCCCTACAAGAAAAACTAAGTGGTGTTCTGTCAGCTGAAAAGAAAAGACAGGAGAGTAAGGTCTGGAGGAGGGCACAGAATTGAAGTATAGCAGTGAAGATAACTTAAAGAGTTAAAAGAGAAAGAGGGAAAATAATATGTAGATCTGACAAAACCAAAGGTTAAGATGGTAGATTCCAGAAATGCCTTTACAATAATAACTTTGAATGCTAATGGAATAACCTCACCCATTAAAAGATAGATTGGCGGAATGGATTAAGAAATGTAATCCATCTATGTGCTACTTATGAAGATTTATCTAAGACCCAAGGACACAAATAGATTGATAGTGAAAGGAATGAAAAACATGCTCCATGCAAGCTCTAACGAAAGGAAACAGGAGTAGCTATTTTAATATCAGATAAAATAGACTTTAAGTGTAAAAACATTATAAGAGACAAAGAAGGACACTACATATTAATAAAATAGACAATTCACCAAGAAGAAACAACAATCATAAATGTTTATGCTCCCAATCAAGGAGCTCCAAAGTACAGGAGGCGAACATTGGCAAAACTGAAGGGAACAATAAGTATTTCAACAATAATAATGGGAGACTTCAATATACCACTCTCCTCTATAAATAGAACAACTAGATAGAGTATGAACTAGGAAATAGAACATTTAAACAATGTGATAAATGAATTAGACCTAACAGACCTATATAAATAATTATATCCCAAAACACCAGGATATATATTTTTCTCTAGTGCTCATGAAACATTCTCCAGGCCAGATCATATGCTGGGGCACAAACAGGTCTTTATAAGTTTTAAAAAGTTGAAATTATCCAAAGCACATTCTCTGATCACCATAGAATGAAGCTGGGAAAAAACAAACAAAAAAAAACCACACCAATGAGCCAAAAGCTTCACAAATACAAGGGGATTAAATAGCATACTCTTAAACAATCAGTGGGTCAAAGAAGAAATTTCTAGAGAAATCAGTAAATATATTCAGATGAATGAAAATGAGAATACAACATATCAGAAATTATAAGATGTGGCAAAGGTAGTACTGAGAAGGAAATGTATTACCCTGAAAGTCTATATTACAAAAGTAGAAAGAGTAAAATTGAGGACTTAACTGTTCACCTGGAAGGACTAGAGAAAGAACAGCAAACTAACCTCAAAGCAAAGAGTAGAAAATAAACAACAAAGATTAAAGTAGAAATGAATTAGAGAGCAAAAAAAATACAGAAAGAATCAATAAAACCAAAAGTTGGTTCTTTGAGAAAATCAATGGACCCATTGATTTTCTGACAAAAATAAAAAAGAGAGAAGATGCAAAAACAAAATCACAGACCCTCAAAAACAAATCATAAGAGGAAACTATGAACAACTATATGCCAACAGACTAGACAACTCAGATGAAATGGATAAATTCCTAGAAACAAACAAGCTACAGTGACTCAAGAAGAATTTGAAGATCTGAACAAACCAATTATGAATAAAGAGTCATAGAAAAACCTTCCTACAAAGTAAAGCCAAGGGCAAGATGGTTTTGGAGGGGAGTTTAATAAAACATTCCACAAAGAACATCCATCCTGCTCAAATTCTTCCAAAAAGTTGAGGACAAAGGAATACTTCCTAATTCATTTTATGAAGCTAATATCATTCCAAAACCAGTTAACCAAAACCAGTTAAAGAGGCTACAAGAAAGGAAAACTATAGGCCAATCTCCCTAATCATATAGATGTAAAAATTCTCGAGAAAAAATACTAGCTAATCAAATCCAACAGCACATTAAAAGAATTAAACACCAAGACCAAGTGGAGTTTATACTGGAAATGCAAGTGTGGTTCAACACAAGAAAATCAATCAACATGATACAGCACATTAACAAGGAGGGAAAACTCACATGATCATCTCAATTGATGCTAAAAAAGCATTCAACAAAATTCAACATCATTTTATGATAAAAACAATTCAAAAACTAGAAATCAAAGGAAACATCCTCAATATGATAAAGGGCATTTATGAAAACCCATAGCCAGAACTGTACTCAATCATGAGTGATTGAAAGCTTTCCCTCTAAGACTGGGAACGAAACAAGTATGCCCTCTGTCACCACTATTATTCAACATCATTCTAGAATTTCTAGCCAGAGCAATCAGGAAGGGAAAAGAAATAAAAGGCAACCAAATTCAAAACGAAAAAGTAAAACTTATTATTTGCAGGTGAGATGATCCTATACTTGGAAAATCCTGAGAATTCTACAGCAAAGCTTCTTGAGCTAAAAAACAAATTCAACAAAGCAGTGGAATACAAGATTAATGTTCAAAAGTCAGTAATGATTTGGGGATTTTCATTCTGCAGTAATATGGAAAGGAATTACATACTAACAAAGTGGGTAATTCTGGTAAGGAAATTTCAAACCAAAATGTTGAATGCCACCTGATTTTTAAATTCTTGTACTGAAATATGACAGAAGAGAGTTGCACTAAAGGAAAAAAAAATTGGAAGCAATGAGAACTTGGTGGATTGAAAATTCTCAATCTCTAGACATGATTAATGAAGTTAAATTAGGAAACAGATTCTGAACAATTATGTATTCAGGGTAATGCCAGTAAAATATGGTTCAGTGATAAAGCCAAGTGTGTGATTTAAGAAAGAACAGAAAAAAACATTGTTAAGCTCTTAGAAAAATCAAAGGTGGTTTCTTGGAGTATTGTTCCATCAGAAAACAAAGATATCTGAAGAATTTAAGGGTATGCTTTAATAGAACCTCTCATTCAAATAAAATAGCTTCTAAGAAATTTAAAGACAGTGTCTTCCAGTTATCTGAGCAAAATCCCAGTCAATTGAAAGGATTATTTCAAAGAGCTCTGTGACTAGAACATTTGTCTAAATGTAGTGAACCCCCGTAAGATTCACAGCAGACCCAGAATATTTTTAAGATAATTTATATGCACAAATATTGCTAATTTATTCTGAAAGGGATGGAGAAGTACACAATGCACAAAGGATATAGTTCCCTAAAGTTCTACTGTCAGGAAAGAGTTTGACAAATCTTTTCAGCCACAAGCATGTGCTACCATTCATGAAAAATAAAAGATTAAAGGGTGGAACCACAAACCTAGGAAAGTTATGTTCGGGCAAAAGCAGAACCAAATTCTAAACAATACATTTTTAACATGTTCTCAATTGGATTTCTGACTTCCTTTAGACCAGTGACTCCTATATGCCTTTCATTCCTCCAATTCCGAACAGGAGTGTTTAATTACCTTATGTTTGTCTCACCATTGTATATTGGGTGTTTGGAGGGGGTAGGTAATATGTCTCTTTAGTTTGCAGGTCTATATGTGGAAAGGAACTCTACTCAATGAACTAAACTTAAGGAATTAAACCTGAGGAGATTATTCACACCTGGACCTGATTTAGATGTCGGGATCCTGGATTGTGATCTGATGCTGCAATGAAGTGATGATGCTATGGAAGGCATTGAGAAGGGGCAAGTGTGATTTGTATGTGAGAAATACATGGATCATTTGGTGATGGAAGGAGGACACTGGTAGCCAGCCTTTAAGATTGCTTCCATTGATCCCCCACCTTCTGACACCCACAAATTTGTATGTATCCCTCCCACATTGTATCAGGATTTCTCCATGTCACTAATATAATATGGCAGAAGTGATGTTATGTTCACTTCCAAAATTTGGTTATAAAAGTAATTGTGAATTCTGTCTCTGTCACTTTCTCTCCCTGTCTTAAATCACTCATGTTGTGAGAAGCTTGTGTCTGTGTCTTAATGGCACTCCATGGAGATGCTCATATTTTGAGGAGATGAAGCCTCTTGACTCCAGCCATGGAAATGAGTCATCTTGGAAAGAGTTCTTTCAGCCCCAGTCAAGCATTCAAATGACAGAAGTCCTGGCCAAAGTCTTGACAACAAACTTAAGAAAGACCCTTGGTCAGAACCATTCAGATAAGCCGTCTAGGAATTCTTGACCCACAGAAACTGAAGGATAATACATTTGTTTGTATTTCTTTCTCTTAAGGTACTGCATTTTGAGAGAAATTTGATATTTACCAAGTGGTAACTAATACACATAAGCAATGAGTATAGAAAGATTAGAATTTTAGATTCAATCAATCCATGGGTGAATTCAGCACTTTTAGGCAGATCAAATGGGACAAGCAGATATAGTGAGAAAGATTTTTCAATATCAGTGTTTTAAAATTATGAAAAAATGGTGTCCTGGAAACTAAGTGAAAAAATTATTTTTATACTGAAAGGAAAGAGTTGAGAGTATAGTGTTGTGATAGAAACATTGAGTTTGGATTTTCAAGTAGCTAGGGAAAAATAATAACTAAAATAAACAAAAGCAAAACCCTCATGGACAGCATTTAACTAAAACTAGGTGACAATTTCTCCCTTTAAACTCCAAAATATAAGCTCATGAGGACAAACCCCTAGCAACAAACATGCTAGTAACAGTGTCCACAAAGGAAAGCAGAAGGGCATATGAAAACAATAATAATGATCAAAGAGAACCCAATATAGCTAAATGTTATTCACTAATAGTAGTGTCAGGCATATTTGAGAATGGCAGCTGAAACTGGCAGGGATTTTGCTCTCTCCCACAGAGGATAAGTGCAAGGATTTTATAATAATATCTGAAGTTTGTAGAGAAGTGGAGCTGCAGGACTACTTTCCAAAACAGGGAAGGGGCTGAGAGAGATGGTTGAGTAATCAAAGTAAAGTAACACAGAGTCAATAAGGGGAAAAGAATGGAGTATGGGAGGAGAGCAGAGCATTGGAAATTCAGAAAGCAAGTTTGAATATCACGTGAAATAATAAAGAGGAGTTTGTGAAGTTAGAAAAGCCATCTAAACCAATCGCATTTTAACAATTTTGGGCTAATCTCATTTAAAAATTGAGCAATATAAAATTATTGCAGTCAAATTCCTTTCAAAAGGAAAAAAAATAAATGAGATATAATAAAATTCTTATAAATGGTGAAAGAACATCAGGCAGACACGCCCATTATGCAGTTTATAACAGTAATATGTTCATTTAAGTGAGCTAGCAGACATTAATAAAGTGGTAAGGGAATGAAATAAAGATCAATTAGAATTTTAAAAACTGAATGAGTTTTGCTGTTTAGGAAAAATTAGAAATCAGGAAAACATCATTTTACAAATTAAGACTAACTTAGAAAGAACATAAAAGTGAATACAAACAAAAGAAAATGCCCTCAGACAAGCAAAAGAAGAAAATGGCAATTTTATAATTTAAAAAGAAATGAGGAAAGATAAAATGTATTCCAGAGAAATTCAGATATTTACTCTAAACAAAGAAAATCCAACAATTGAATAGCATGAGTTCTTGAAGAAAAAAAAAAGAAAAAGAAAAACCACAAAAATAAAGGAATAGAACAAATTCCAAACACTCCAGCTCAAGACGATTTCCTGAAAGGGAAAAATGTGCAATAGCATATTGAAAGCATATAACATGACCCGAAAATACTTTCAAGACAATAATATCATGGATAATCAAAACAGACATATTCTTGTAAATTTGACTGGAATTAAAAATTGAAAAGGGAAAAATATTGGGGTAATTTAGACAAATAGAACATAGGACATGAGAACTTTCAATAGCAAACCCTTTAAGCAGGAATAAATAGAGTACATTACTTTAGCGAGTCAAGAAAAGAAAATATGAACCAAAGATTTTATATGCAGCAAAAGTGACTTGCAATATTAAAGCCAAAGACAGACTCCTATCTTATTAATAGGCAAGAACTTTAGAGTTTGAAATTTTTCTGAGGAATCTACTTGAGAAAAACTTCAGACAACCAAAATATCTAGAGACATTGGCAAAAAATCTCGAGACACTAGTTGCGAGCATTAAATTTATGCTTATTTGAAGATTTAAAATTAAATGAGGGTTGAAAGGGAGAGGGTATAGTAGGTAAAAGCTATATTCTCTATTTAAAAAATGGAAAGAATAGATACAGCTGAACCAAAATATATTACCTGCTTTGAATATCTGTAATTGGAAATGGTGGGGCTAATAGTGTTATTCACAGACAGTTGTGTTTGTAAGTTTGGTGAAAGCTGAGGAGTAATTACTGGATACCCTATATTTCTCTATGTTCTTGAGAATTGAAATTCTTGGTGGGGAAGAGAGGACATATGGATGTAATGTAAAAGCAGTTAAGCAAAAATGATGTTCGGAATTCAAATTGGAAATATCACAATTAATCATGGGATTATGGTTTCAAATTTTTATTTTCCACTAAAAGAAAATAGGGCTTTTACCCATGATCATATTAGAGAGATCAACTTGTACATTGTTAACACTCTAGATTTGGCTACCAATTTGCAGGAAATTTAGAGGATAGAGAAAAACATGAAGCAAATTTTAGATATCGAGACTTTATGATCTAACAGCCTAAATTCATCATCAGATAAATTAGAGGTAAAGAAAGAGAGGACAGAGCAAACTCTAGAGTGAAAGAGGAAAGATTAAAAAATATACAAGCGACAGTGTCTATGGATGTGCATTTGAGTGATAAAACCATAAATAAATGTAAATGCGTCATACTAAAAAGTCAGGACCGTTATTCTTTTGGAGGAAAGGTGAGGGCAATGAGTGGACGGACACAAAGAGGGACTTCTGGAGGAGCAGGGAGTTTTATCACTTGATCTATGCAGTGGTTACAAGACTGCCCGTGTTAATAAATCACTAAGCTATAATATTTGTTTTTCATTTTTCTGCCTTCCTTTTATTTTTACAGTACAAACATTTAAAGGGAATGAATGATCAACTGTATCAACTGTATCAACTGTCCATAGTTCCTAAAGGTGGAAATGAGAATTGAGCATTTTCTTGGTAAAGTGGAATTCATAACTATTTGACATTTTTAAATATTTGATATAAATTTATCTTGAGAAATGAAGTTTCATTATTATATTATAACCAATATATTAATATGATGATGCATCCATAGGTTTTTATACGATGTTGAAGGTGAATCTTACATTGAAGTCTGAGTAAACTCAAATTTGTAAGTTCACACTATTACTATAATCTAGTTTAAGAATACTTTTCTAAAAAATTTCACCTATTTGGCCTTATCAATCTTTGTAAAATTTATGTAGGTACCTCGAATCCATTTATAATAAAGGTAAATATAAGAAATTTACTGTTTGACTTAAATGCTTATGACTACCTGGTTAAACAAATTATTAATATATCTGAAAGAAATTAAGAAATCTTTTATATTAATTATAACATTGATGCTAATTAAATAATGTTTGTAAAATCATACTGGCTAGGACACAACTGATAATTACTATCTAAATTTGAGAAATCTAAATATATTATAAAATGTATATTTGCATTTAAATGCAGTTACAATAGCAAAAAACATAAATATGTATCAGCTATTCTTATAGTAGCAGGATATGGATGGATTACAAAAAATTTTAACCAGAGAACTGATATAACTACCAATATGAAATTGTATAATAAACCCCTGAGCTACATCATTACTAGAACAAAACAATTGTAGAGTTTTATTTATTTATACATAAGAAAATTGGAATTAAACCCAAGACTTCGTAATTCTGTCCTTGAGCAGAGAAAATAATTATTGCTGAAGTAAAATGTATTTTCTCCTTTACTTCTCTATGGCTTTTGGACACATGATGGCCATTCACCATAATCTTCATAGCCCATAATTTCCTGAGCAGTAATTACACATTCTCTCTAATAGCCAAGTACATGTTTCTTAACAGAATGTGAATAGGTATCTTCTATTTTACGGATTTGCTCTATGTTGATTATTGAATCTCCAAATTAGCTTTAAATTTGATAAAAATGTCAGCAAACACCAAGATCATTCCACTAATAAAGCATAAAATGAAACTTATCTCCTAGTTTAGATTTTGAATTTGTTCCACAAAAGCTAAAATATGAATGCATTGCCTGGAATTGTGCCCATCCTGCCTGAGTGCCTTGACTAATTTATTTGTAATGTGATCTTGGGAGAGTCATTAGTTCCATTAATTCTCAGTTTCCTCATCCATAACTAGAGATAAAAGACAACTACCATGTCAGTTTCAATGCAATTTAATGTGATATTTCAAATCTCACTACAGACCTGGGAAATAAGATGGCCAATAAATTATTCCCTCCATCCTTAATCTCCTTTTCCTTCTTCACCTGCTTGTATCTAAAACTGATGCCTTCTTAGGTTGGAATATTTTCTCTGCATTTGTATTTTACTTCATGTGATGGGGATTCCACTAGCATAACATTATTCCTGTTCTATGCAAAGGAGCTATTATACCTTAAGTGATTAGTAAATTTGAGAAGAATGAACAGGGTATGCTCTACTCAACTTTTCCCCTTTCTCTGGAAAAACTGACCAGTAGAGAGTTTGAGTTCTCCTCTACCTCAAGTCTTCACTTGGAGAGGGTTGATTGATCAGTACTACTTTATTTGTGTGGATAAATCTACCTAAATCTGGTCAGTATTTTAAAAAAGAAGAAGAAAAAGTAAAAGATAAGCTCAGTCACATTCAACCCATCTTTTATCAGTAATAAAGACATTTCTTTTTTACTTCCTAATAAGTAAATGTATTTTCCTTACTTCTTACTTTGCTAAGAACTTAGGTTCAGAAGAGACTTATCATTAACTGGGCTCCTTAAGAAAGCTCAGCGATCTTCAATTATCATAAATTCTGAACAATATTCCAACTGATTTCATCTACCATTGCTTCAGAAATCTGAATCATGCATTTCATATGGTTAGATTGTCATTTTTTTCTTTATTTGAGCAACAAAGGAAATATAAATACAGGGTGTAAGAATTGTCTCTTCTGAATTTCTTTGCAAATTGAAGAGCATTAGCCAGTCAACAATAGCCCATTCATAAAATAAACTTGTTTGTCTCTCCAGTCTTATTTCTTAGCACTCTTCTCCAATTTACTATGCAGTGAATATATTGAAAATGTATATTCCATTTCCCAGTCAACCATGATCTCTCTAGTTTCCATGCTTTCGAAAATGCTTGCCACCTATCAGGAAAATTTGCTCTCTGTTTATTCTGACACAAACACTACACTTTCTACCTAACTCCTCATTGCACCTAAATTCTTAATTTACATGTAACCTGCTCAGTGAACTTCTTTGGATTCCCAAGAGCAGCGCTTACTACCCGTCTAGACTTCAGGGGGATGTGAAGGCATCCTGCAACTGCCATGGAATTGGGCCCTCAAGAAATGATTGCTGAATAAATGAGTGAAGAAGTATGTGAATTTAGTCATATATTAATGATCAAAACCTGCTAATATTCAACTTCAGATTCATCATATACTGGAGATTTCCTCAGCTTCCTGCCCTTTCAGGAGCAAATTCTGTTTTTCAAATATTCACACTAATATTGAAAAACAGTGAGATTTTTATGCCTTTTTAACATATTAATGATATTTAAAATTTTAATTAGCCTGTAAACCCATGCTATTCACTTATTTTTGCATTTATTCATTTATTCAAGTTATATATATTAAATGCTTGCTTATTGTTTGCACTGGAACTAGAATCCTGAGCAAAATACAGCTTCTGTCCTCATGTAACAGACTGAATGGTGAATGTGGACTATTTCTTGATACTATATTAAATTTTTCAATTCTGTAACCCAGCTATATAACAGGCAACATCGGCTTTTGACACTACAACCATCTCTATTTAATTATACCATTTCCTGGAAATAATTTGGGGAAAGTAATCTTCTAGTTACAGACTTTCTTTCTTACTTTGATTTAAATTATGTTCTTTACATTTACTCCACTGTTTAAGTAGCCATACAGACCTTGGCATCAGTAAAGGAAAAAGGTAACAAAGCTGCTAAAATTGATAGCCTTTTTTTTTTTTTTCCTGTTTAGCAATGCTCATGAAAACAAGTGTTGTAAGGGATCATGGAGTGTGTATCTCATCCATTAACATAGTGTACAAACAGCCCACCCTTGAAAAATTACATTTCCTATCTTGTGACAATGAATCTCCAAAATATATTTATAACCTCTACATGCAAATGAAAAGTAAATGAAAAGGTATTCAAAGTTAAATGCATAAAAAACTATTTTCTCAAAATCACTCTGTGAATTATCTGCAAAATGCTCTGTTGTTTAACAGGGGTTTCTTTTTGAACACATTAGGAACAAAAGACTTATGATTTTAGAATCATGTTGAATTATAATGTTATTATTTAATCTGAATTATTTTATTGATCTCATCTATACCTCTAAATATTTTAAATTCACAATTATCTGGAATTCCTCCAACATGGACTTCTCTTTCATATTTGTGGTAGCTTACTTGCAAATATGGCCCTGTCTTTTCCATGCCCTTTGTAATTTGATTTTGTAGTTCCTTCCATCAAGATGTGGGGGTGATGTGTTGTATAAAAATAGCTAATAATACAACCTTGCAATATTGGCCACTGATGAGATTTTTATATTTTACTCTTATGTTTATGATACTAAAAAACACAGATGATGTTCTCCTCAGACCCTTTTTATTCTTCAACACTAGAACATAACAGGATATCAATTAATATTAATTTAATGAATGAATAACAAATAAATATAAAAGCTTGACATTTATGTGAATTGCATTACTTTGTGATTCAAAATTAGAAGAGAAGAATCAAGTCCTCTATTGGCTTGACTCCTGTGTTGATATAATTTTCTATTTTCCCATATTTGATCTAATAGTATCAATTTACTTTCATTAAATTAAAAACAAAATCAGTACACAATCATCAAATCAAAAACTGTGTTGCATATAGAGACACAAAGTTAAAATAATCTCTATGTGGCCTTGGAAGATTTTGAAATTTAGAGATGAGACCAATATGCAAATCAGGAATACATTAGTATGATTGTTGTCATAATGGGGTGTTCTAGTTTGCTAGCTGCCGGAATGCAACACACCAGAGATGGATTGGCTTTTAATAAAAGGGGATTTATTTTGTTGGTTCTTCAGAGGAAAGGCAGCTAACTTTCCACTGAGGTTCTTTCTTACGTGGAAGACACAGGATGGTCTCTGCTGGTCTTCTCTCCAGGCCCCTGGGTACCAACAACTTTCCCTGGGGTGACTTCTTTCTCCATCTCCAAAGGCCTGGGCTGAGCTGCAAGTGCTGAGATGTGGAATGCCGAGCTGCTTAGGCTGTGCTACGTTGCGTTCTCTCATTTAAGCGCCAGCCAATTAAGTCAAACGTCACTCATTGCAGCATACACGCCTCCTAGCCGACTGCGGATGTAATTAGCAACAGATGAGGTTCATGTACCATTGGCTTATGTCCGCAGCAACAAAACTAGGTATGCTCACCTGGCCAAGTTGACAACTGAATCTAACTAACACATGGGGTAAGCACAGGGTAAAATGGAAAACAGAAAATCAGTATCTAATAATTTTTTTTAGTTCTTTGAGTACAAGAATTCTTAGAAAATAGTGGCTGAGTTGAACACTTAGAATGAGTGAGAGGAAGTCAAGTGTAGATGAAAGAACAAGGCAGAGAGCAAGAATTTCAGTAAAACAGAGATGGATGAGGTTTGCATGCTTGAGTGATAAAAGAAACTATAGCAGAGGATAGAAATGAAAGTGAGAACAGATCATGTAATATCTTAAGTGCTAACATGTCTTATGTGTTTGAACCTAAAGCTCATCGGCAGCAATTATAGTAATTGAAAATAAAATAATTATATGATTATGAGAATAAATAATTGTATACTTAAAGTCAATATTCCATGTGGCAGTGAAGATGCTAAAATAGTATCCATCAAATATTAGAAGTGTGGGAGATGTTACAAGAATTCTAGTTATTGTTGAAGCTTCATCAGTCCATCGAATATTTACTAAGCAGTCATGTAAATGCCTGAACAACACTGGAAGCATTGTGCACATATGAAATTCAGATTCAACTAAGCATTATTACAGAACTCAACTTCTGATGAGGACATTTTTTCTGAAGTTATAAGTCAGTAATTATGTCAGTAAGACCAAATGATTGAAGCTTAGTTAGCAAGGAATCTCTGATAATTTGGGAGTTCAATTCTCTCCTTAAATTCATTTTCCTGCTTCTTGCTTCAAGAAATATCTATTACTTCATAGCCTGTTAAAGCAATAATATCCTTAAAGCTTGTTCAAAATATAATTTGTAGATGGCCTCTGAAACAATCTACCAAATTCAATCTCAATACTTAAATTATTTTCTCGAGATTCTTGAACTCTTTATAGTACTAATTATGTCTATTGCTGTGACATTTACTTTGAAATGATACATGTTTTCTTCTAGAATAGAAATCCTAAATTTTGCTTAGCAGAGTTCTATTTCAGTAGTTTTTCTGATCTCATGACTCTGATTTCACATGGAAATAATAGATTTACTTGTGCAATGAATAGTAACACGTGTTTAATAGAGATAATTGTCTGCTTATCATACTGGTTCTAATTAGACTTTTTTACATTATGGGTTTAATATGAGTGTGGTTGAGACAGGGCACATAAAACACATCAATTTTCCAAGATAAAATGCATTTAAAAAGATGGAATTTGATGTTTCTCACTAGCTTTGCCCCATTTGACAAATGCTAGTGCATTACAGGTGCACAACTGTGGTTTAATAATACCTGCCTGGCAAAGAGATATGGTGGATTTGGGAAGAAAATATTTTTAAAATGACACTTTAACCCCAAATAGTTTCCATCTTAAGTAAATATAAGAAGGGTTGAAAAATTTGTCAAGTAATGAGTTCCTGTGCTAACATACATTTATTTGTATAATAGTAACCTGACAAAATGAGGTATTTTCCAACTTGCTAATAAGTATCAGCATTAAATGAAGAACTAGTCCATACACATTTATTTTTGCTTGTTAAAAAAATGTAAATGCTGCTTATACTCTGTATAAAACTATTTCCCTCACCTGCTTGCATAAGACAATGTATTTTTTCCATTATAACTTTTGTCCAAATTTTCTTATATTAATTATCTTTTCAATGTTACACCTAGAAGGCAATTGATGTATCCTTTAATTACCTATGTATAGAGTGTGTCATGCAAACAGGAGCAAATGTCTAAGCAGTTCTAGCCCCAAGTCTGCGGTACCATCTTGTAATGACTCAATCTCACCAAGGCAGTATCAGCAACAAGTTTGCAGATCACCCATTGCTCATCATCCTCTGAGATGTTACATAGTAATTTGGAAGGAGCAGATATTACACTGAGGGGAACACCGAAAGGAATGACAAACATGGGCCATGGGCTGTGGGGCATTGAAGCTGCATGATCAGCAAACTGCTAGTCCCAAATCCGGTGCCACCAGGAACTGGGGCTAATATGAAAAAAATCACGTTTGGAACCTGAGCTCCAGACTTATTCCACTAACCCACCATCAGCCTCACTTGTGGCATCATCAAGGGGCTGGGGTCCAAGCTTTTTGATTGCAGTTACATGATGGGTTATTTTTTGCCACATGTGTGTTTATGGTTGGGAAAGCAGCAGAAATTCACCCCTCCCCTCATGATAGAGTAGGGCTGAAGAAGGGTTGAAGTTTGACCTTTATGGTCAAGCAAGATTGATTACCTTAAGCACTGTGCCATAGCTTT
Organism: Myrmecophaga tridactyla; assembly: GCA_004026745.1. NCBI lineage: Eukaryota > Metazoa > Chordata > Mammalia > Pilosa > Myrmecophagidae > Myrmecophaga > Myrmecophaga tridactyla. Next base: position 32,552 of record PVIY010026249.1, read on the forward strand.
TTTCCCATTGAATTATGTAGGACACAATTCATATATCAAATTTTCATATATGTGAAAGACTATTTCTTCTTCTATGTGGTTCCATTGGTCCACTTTCCTATCCTTGTGTTAATAGTACAAACTATGACTGGTGATGATTTAATTATTCATTTTACATAGAAGGAAATTTAAACATAAATTTTCTCAAAGAGTTCTTAAATGATTTAAGTATTATATATGCTTCTAGTCCACAGGAAAAACATTATTATAAATCTTGAATGTAGGGAAACATCATAACACTAGAAAGCAGAACAAAATATTTAATATTCTATCTCAAATACACAACATATTATTCTCTAAAATAGCCTGCAATTTTTCCCCTTAAATTTTAGATTGTAATTAATTGCCCGTGGGAAAACTCAGGAGTCAATAATGTTTTATTCTACAAAAGTATCAAAAATTGTATTGAGTAATTACATTTACATTTTGATTACATTAAGCAAAACAAACATGCAAAGTACTGAGTTGCAAATGAGCTAAAACATATATTTTCTTTTTTGGAGACGAAAGTACCTTTATTCTATTTTATTTAACTTGTGATTTGGGAAAAGGAATACACTATGTTGTGAGGAGGCTTGGGTGAGAGAGAATGCCAGTTGGAAAACTATGTAATAGACAGGGAAATTTTAACAGGATATTGTTTTTGTTTGCTAACGTGCTGAATGCAAGATACCAGAAATGGATTGACTTTTATAAAGGGGATTTATTAGGTCACAAGTTTACATCTCTAGGACCATGAAAATGTCCCAATTAAGGCATCAACAAGATGATACCTTCACTGAAGAAAGGCCAATTGTGTCCACGGTTTCTCTGTCACATGAGAAGGCACATGGAGATGCCTGTTGGCCCTTCTCTCCTGGGTTCTGGCTTCAGATGCCTTTCTCAACTCTTGTGACCCTGTCTGATGTTCCCTTGGGGATTTTTCTACTGCATGTCCAAATGTCTATGTGTAAATTTTCTCCAAAATGTTTTCCTCTTGAAAGAGTTCAGTAAGTTAAGACCCTCCTTGAATGGGTGGGGCCAAATCTCCATGGAAACAATCTAATCAAAAGATCCCACCCACATTTGAATGGGTCACATCTCCATGAATACAACCTAATCAATAGATTAGGCATTAACAGGAAGACACCATTTTGGAGGAAAGGCTTCTGGTACCTGGTGTTCCTCTGTCACAGATCACCATGTCTGCTGGCACTCTTTCCTGGTTCTGGTTTTATGGATGTCTCCATAAAATGTCTCTGGGCATTTCTTTGTCTCTTAGCTTCTCCTAGAGCATTCTTTATCTCAGCTTCTCTCTCTCTCTGAGGTATCTTAAAGGGCTCAATAAGTGAATTAAAACTCACCTTGAATGAGTGGGGTCATATCTCTATGGAAACAACATAATCAAAAGGTCTCACCCAACAATAGGCCTGCCCTCACAAGATTGGATTAGAAGTGTATAAGGTTTTCTGGGGTACATCACAGATTCAAACCACTACACATATCATTGTCTCTGCCTGGAATCATCCTCATTACTTGGAACACACACACATATACAAGCTCTAATTAGGATCTTATTATCATACAGTATGGAGCCATTTGCACTTCTGTCATACTTTATGCTCTTTTGCTTATTTGTGGCTTATATTCATTGATTCATTCATTTCATTAACAAACTTTTATAGGATGTCAGCTTTATGACAAGCACCATTCTCTACTAGGAATACTGAAGCATTACTAAAAATGTGTTCCATATAATGGTACTGGCCCAAGAATGGTTTGTAACCATCATGAAAAAATAAGAAACTTGTACCGGAAGTAAATAAATCCTTTATCAAGAAAGTCTTGATACTAAAAAGTAAAAATAGTTCAGCTAAATAGTATGTTTGGTTAAGTATTTGATTTACATTTTGGTACAAGCTCTTTATCTTATCAAATAGAGGTAACAAACAATTTGATACCATAGCTTTGATTAGTACCAGTGAAGATAACATATAGAAACAAATGAAATAAGAGTTTGCAAAACTGGATGGTTCCAGAATATAGGGAATTCCTTAAATGTCAGGCTCAAAATATTTACATGCACTGTTGAATATTATCCTTATGTTCCAAGCTGTACAATCCTACAATCAAAGTTGTGTTTAAGGGCTTTTATTTAGCTATTCTTATAGGATCCATCAGAGTCTCAAAGAAGAGAGCCACTCGTCTGGTTGGAACTGAAAGTAAGAAGAGTGTGTACAAGAATGCTAAATATTGGAATGACAATGAGAGGAAGCATTTGATAACTCTAAGAGTATATAATCACATGTTTTTTGTTTTTGTTTTGTTTTTGGCATGGGCATGCACTGGGAATTGAACCTGGGTCTCCAGCATGGCAGGTGAGAATTCTACCTGCTGAGCCACATCACACCACTCAATCACTTGGTTTTGAAAGCAGTTATTTAGTGTCTATAATTTTTAATCCATTGGGGTAAATTTTATTCTGATTTACTAACAAGGTACATCATTATTAAAAACATATGCATTTTCATAAATAAACATCAAAAAGTAATATACAATAGGGCTTAAATGAATCTCTTTTATCCTTGAACAAGAACTAGTCCATCAGTAACTGCAAGGACATCTGAGCATATAATGTAATGCAGCAACAGAAATGCAACATTTAACTACATCTGAAGCATATATATCTTAGTGTACCATCTACATCAGAAGTTAACTTGTGAAAACTATGCAAGGCAGATGTCATAGGTGTAAAAAACTATTTTTCTCAGATCATTGCAGATAACATTAGTTTAATAAAATCTAGCTCTGTTATACTCTCAAACGTTTTGTGATAAGAACTCCTGGATATGCCATGGAGCTATAGGCCAAAAGAAGTCATTCTTTCCATGAGTGTTCATCATGCTAAAAGGAACAATAAAAAGAATAAATTTTAACAGCAACAAAATGTAAATTTTTTATATATAAAATCATAAGTGAAAATGCAAGTACTTTGTAAAATAGACTAAATTTACCAAATGAAAGAGGAACTTAAGTTATTCATCCAACATAAAGGAAAAGTCAATATA
>PVIY010026250.1:0-23276 GCA_004026745.1 Myrmecophaga tridactyla
GGGGGCCGGGCCTGAGGCGAGGGCGCACCTGGAGTCATTCCGCGGCCGCAAGGCCCCTCCCCCTCCTCGGCCGGCGCAGGGCCCGGGGCTCGGGGGCCGGGGACCCTCTACCACCCGTCCGCGCGCAGGCACCTTGCGTCCAGCGGCAGAAGATGGTGTCCGAGAGGCCAGGGCTGCCCCGGGCGCCCCACACCAGCTCCAGTAGCTCGCAGGTCAGCTCGGACATGGCAGGGCGGCGGCAAGCGGGTCTGCGCTTTCAGGACTCCTGCCCCGGACATGGGGGAAGGGGCGGCTCGGGAGGCCGGGGTCGCGGCGGGACAGACGAGCCTGACGGCCAGGCGGGCCGCGGGATCAAGGCGTAGCACTAGGACGCGCGCTGTCAAGCCCGGCGGAGCGGCGGCGACAGCTCCCGCCCCGGAAGTGCACGGCTACTTCCGGCACCTCCTCACCCCGCTCCGGAAGCGGAAGTGGGAGTTGGAAGCGGGTGAAGAGGCGTGGAGTCCCTGTTGGGGGCTTTAGATGCTCTCTCCCCACCGTCGCGTACTCTTCGGGTCTCACCTATCCTTTAAAATCTCCGATGTTCGTCCGCCTAAACCACGGCTGGACGTGAGGGGTGGGTGGTGGTGAAGCAAAGTCCTGTCCGGGTGGACCTGCCTCGGGGTCGGAGACTGCCAGCCTCTGAGCCTGGGTAAACCGTGTGAAGTTGGACCAAGCAGGGCGTCGTGGCCTTCGCAGCCGCTTCCCGGGCCGTCGCGAGGACAGCGCGCGCCTCTTGGGATTCCTGTGCAGAGCGCGGGCTTTATTCGTTCATAGCATGCAGTTACATTTAGTTTGTGAGAACTTTTCGTTGAATTGAAAAATGAGGGCGGAATCTGATGGGTTCCTTTTTAATTTCTACTTTTATTTTTGGTTCCGGAAAGTAGAGAGGCTTCTGTTCTGTTTAAAAGCCATACTGCCTTTGGTGCAGAATTGCACAAGTCCCTTTGCACTCACCAGCAGGTTACTCACTCTCCACCTAGGTTTTTTTCTCTCTAAAATGAGAATGATAATATCTGTTTCATGGAATAGGTGAAAAAAATGCACACATGGGTCTGTTACAGTTCCTGGCGTATAGAAAGCATTTTGGGTGTTTTACCTAAAGAAAACGTTTTGTGGAAATATCTGCCTTTTTTTTTGCTCGTAAGTTCTAGCCAGTTTTTTATTTTTGTATACCTCATTTACATTGTCTAATTTCAAATGTGCGGTTTCATATAGAAGACTGCCCTTCCAAAGGCTCGTTAAAATAAATGAACTCTTAAAGTCCTACACATTACAAATAAGAAGGGTTTGCTAATTTATGTTTTATTTCTTACTTGAAAGGGAATTAATTGCTCAAAGTACTTGGCTCATACCTGTGTCTTTCCCTCTGATTTTCTTTACCCTTTTCCCTATGTGTTTTCCAAAGTATACATTCCACTTTCTAATAAATCTCGAGTCATTACTATCTAAAGTAGTAATAACTTCTGAAATTTCATGGTACCTTATCTGTACTTGTTTGTGACAATTATTGTCTTTCTTGTATCTGCAAAGAATTATTTACTCCTCTGTGATATAAAGTCACAGAAGGGCCTGTGTTTTTCATGGTACCTAGAAGCTTTCCAGCCACTGGGCCTCAGTAATGTTAGGAGAATGAATGAAACTTTCCCCTTTGTTGCAACTTAAGAAGTCTCTATCTTTCAACTAGTGTTGAAGAATCATTAAAGTGATACTGACTGATACAGTTGGATGTCTAATGTTTGCATGGTGATTTGCAATTTGCATGATTGTTTCACTTCCTGAAAATTATTTAAATGTCTGTGTTCCTAGGGCCCAAAGAGGGCAGACATTCAGTTCAAAGGTATTTGTGTGGTACCATGTTTGTTTTCCTGCAATTAATAAATGGGTAATAGCAATAAATTTCATCACCTGTCAGTAGCTGTGGGATAAAAAACATTTCAAAATGTGATTTCAAAAATGGGACATTTCTTGATCTGTGACTTTTCTTAGTTTCTGGCTATGTTGAAGCTGAGAATATCTTGAGTGGACATTGATATGCCTGTCCTTTCTACCTTTCAGGTTACATTCCTTATTTTCAATGTTTTAAATTTTCTGAATTAACAGGGTGTATTTTTAACAAGGAATGTTTAATATTATATAGTTTAATTTTTCATTAGTTATAACATTGAAATGTGGACTTGCATAAACAATTGAAAAGTTAATACTCATTTTTAAATTTTCTCAGTACTTTAAAAGTAATAATTGAAAGCAGTCAAGTTTGCTGCATCAGTCTGGTACTGCCTTTTTTCTTTTTTTTATAGTGACTTGAGAATTATTAATTTTCTTTGAAATATTTATATTGCTCCATGTTTTAGCATATTAATTTGTTTTTGACTTAGGGCCATCTATGGTTTTCATTAAATTGAATCATTAAGGTGTACATAGATTGTATGAATGATTTTTAGCCCTAAAAGAGAGCAATAAAAAGGTAGAAACTTTCTGTTTGTATGTAAGGTTTATTAGTGAAACTCTTTCAAATTCAAGTCACGGCACTTTCATAAATGTGATCCCAGATTTCCATAATGATTAATTCTCTTTAATCATCTTTACTACTTCACAGCCACAGACTATAATTAATTACTCATCGTCAAGCCCTAACTCTGTTTAATTATTTTCCTGTCTTTCCCCAAATCATCCTGCCAGATAAAAGCACAACAGCTTCATTACATGTTTCCTAACAAGTATGGTGAAAAGAACAATTCTCCAACTGGAGACCCTCAACACCTAATTTAGTGTATTTGAACCACCACTTATCTAGGAGAAATCAAATCTTTAAGAAACTCACCTTACAATAATATTGATAAATGCTAGGCAAGTGTGATAGGTTGAATTACATACTCCAACAAATACATGTTCTTCATTTTAATACAAAGTCCCTGTGGATTTGAACCTTGAAAATAGGACCTTTTGAAGATGTTATTTGTAATTAAGGTATGGCCCAATTTAAGCAGGGTGAGCCTTAGTTGGAATTACTAGAGTCCTTATAAAAAGAACCGAAAAGTCACAGAAGCCGAAAAGAAGACATTGCCATAGGAAGGGAGGCAGACAAGCCAAGAATGGATGGCTGGTAGTCAGCCCAGAATTCTGCAGCCTTCAGGGAGAAAGTAAACTTTACTAATATCTGGATTTTGGACTTTTTCTAGCCTCAAGACCATGAACCTCCCCAAAATTCCAGTTGTTTAAATCAATCCATTAGGTGGTATTTGTCATAATAGCCTGGCAAACAACAGGTCAGTAAAACAACCCCATGCTCATTTACTAATAAAACTATTTCATTTATATTCTCTTTGCTTTCCAATAGCAGTCTAAATCTTTCAAAACAACTCAAATCACTTTGTCAACCTAACTTCATCTTATTAGGAAAATTCTTCAGTGGGCATGCTACGAACCTTCACATCTACATTTATTCTGAAGTAGGGTGTGCTGGTTTGAAAGGATGTATGTACCCTTGAAAAGCCATGTTTTAATCAAAATCCCATTTCTTAAAATGGCAGAATAATCCCTATTCAATACTGTATGTTTGGATCTGTAATTAGATCATCTCCCTGGAGATGTCTCCCAATCAAGAGTGGTTGGTAAGCTGGATTAGGGGAGATGTGTCTCCACCCATTTGGGTGGGTCTTGATTTTACTGGAGTCCTGCCACAAGAAGCAGAGTCCACCAGCCAATGACCTTTGGAGATGAAGAAGGAAAATGCCTCCCGGGGAGCTTCATGAAACCAGGAAGCCAGGAGAAGAAGCTGGCAGATGACACCGTGTTCACCATGTGCCCTTCCAGATGAGAGAGGAACCCGGACTGTGTTCACCATGTGCCTTTCCAGATGAGAGAGAAATTGTGACTGTGTTTGTCATGTTCCTTCTCACTAGAGAGAAACCCTGAATGTCATCAGCCTTCTTGAACCAAGATATCTTTCCCCGGATGCCTTTGATTGGACATTTCTATAGACTTGTAATTGGGACATTTTCTTGGCCTTAGAACTGTAAATTAGAAACTTATTAAATTCCCCTTTTTAAAAGCCATTCTATTTCCGATATATTGCATTCTGGCAGCTAGCAAACTAGAACATAGGGCAGGGTGCATTATTTCCCAAAGCATTTCTTATTGGCTTTAATCCATGGTGGGAAAGGGATTTTGTCAGGCTGGACTGAATAATGTTAAACAAGTTGTTCATTGTAACTCTCCAAGGAGAAGATGCTAAACAGTTTTAACAGACATGGTTGACTTTTTTTAGTTCCTGAGCTCACAAAGTTTATGATCTGCAGAATATTCTTTATGAATGACTGGTATAATAGACTTTTGGAGGGAGTTAGAAAATCTGAATGTTAGTTGCAATTTGGCCAATATTCTCAGTTTCAATAGCATGAAGAAATGGCCTCTTTGAGTCTTGGCTACCATATTCATAAAATGAGTTATATATTAATCACATATGATGATTGTGAGATTTAACAGAGAACATTGTACATAGATGCTCATTGAAAATATATTAGCTGTCGTCATGGTTTGAATAAAGTACCACAGAGGCAAAGATGGATGATGAATTATTTCTGCCTTTGAAGATTGGGGAAAACTTCCAGGATGTTTGAATTAGCCAGAATTTTGAGTGGAGAAGAAAGCATGTATTTTAGGCATAAATACTATTCCAGGAGCTTGGCGTTTGTATTATGACAGGGAGGTGAGTCAGGAATGTCTCATTAAAGAGAGCCAGGATCCTAGGGCTACTGGATCTAGGTATGAAGGGCCCCTAATATTTATTGGTTGTTTTTTGCACCCAAGCTTTTTATATATTTGGTATGTCGTAACCTAAGAATCTTTAAAGTAAGCACTATTAATACCTTCTGAAATTCTAAGTTCTTTGGCTTTGGTCATACAGTAAGTGGAAAAACTCGGTGCAAACCCAGAGCCTGTAAAGCAAAGTTTAGACTTCAGATTTGATTCCAGAGCCCATGCTTAATGTCTACTTACTACTACACTGCTTGTAAGAGAGTTTTATCCAAAGTCATGAAGAGCCAATGAAGATTTTTGAACAGGGAAGGTTTTGGTTTGCTAAAGCTGATGAAATGCAATATACCAGAAATGGGCTGTTTTTCAACACTGGGGATATATGAGCTTACAGGTTTACAGTTCTAAGGCCATGAAAATATCCCAATTAAGGCATCAACAGGTCTATACCTTCTCTGAAGACCAGCTACTGGCAAACTTGGCTCCTCTGTCAGATAGCAAGGAACATGGCTAGTCCTTCACTCCTGGGTTTTGCTGCTTCCATGTTCTGGATTCAGAAGCTTCCTCTCTCAGCTTCTGGGTGTTTCTCTCTTTTAAGTTCTATCTCTCTGTGCTTCTGTGGCTTTTTCTCTCTGAGCTTCTCTGGGGCTTTTTTTTTTTTTATGTTTTATCCTCTTATAAAGGACTCCAGTAAGAACATTAAGACTCACCTTGAATGAGGTGGGTCACATCTTAACTGCAATAACTTAATCAAAGTGTCCCACCCACAATAGGTCTACACCCACAGGAATGGATGAATGAGCAAGATCTTTTCTGGTTACATAACAGCTTCAAACCATTACAGGAAGTGAGAAGATCAGGCTTATATTCTGTAATGATGACTGACAATTAGCAAAGATTTAAGGGATTTAAGATGAGAGAGTCTGGGAGCAACTAATCCTGTTAAGGAGTTACTGCAATAGTTCATGAAGATGTGAACATTAGGAATGATGAAGTCAATAAAAGGCAAATTCCAGGTAGAATGGATAGCATGGTGATCTACTAAGAAAGGAGGATGATATTAAAAGGCTAATAAGATGTAAATATGCTTAAAAGAAGATAAGCATATGTTGGCCAGAAATGGAATAGAAATACGAAAAGCAGCTATATGAATCAGTCGTTTACTGATGACTCCCAACAAAGAAAACCCCAGGACCAGATGGCTTCACAGGTGAATTTTACCAAACTCTTCCAAAAAATTGAAGAAGAGGGAACACTACCTAACTCATTCTATGAAGCCAAAATCACACTAATACCAAAGCCTAATAAAGACACTACAAGAAAACTACAGACCAGTATCTCTTAATGAATGAACATGCAAACATCCTCAACAAAATACTTATAAATTGAAACCAACAGCACATGAAAAGAATTATACACCATGACCAAGTGGGTTTTATCTGAGCTGTGCAAGGGTGATTCAACATAAGGAGATCAATTAATGTAAAATACCACATTAACATATGAAAGTGGAAAACCACATGATTGATTGATGCATAAAAGACATCTGACAAAATCCAGCATCCCTTCTTTCTGAAAACAGAGGACATCTCAAAAGATAGGAATAGAAGAAAAATTCCTCAACGTGATAGAGAGCATATATGAAAAACCCACAGCTAACATTGAACTCAATGATGAGACATTGAAAGCCTTCCCTCAGGAAGCAAGACAAGTATAACCATTGTCACCACTGTTATGCAGCATTGTGCTAGAAGTTCTAGCTAGAGCAATTAGGCAAGGAAAAGAAATAAAAGGTATCAGAAAGAAAGAAGTGAAACTTTTATTTGTGGACAACGTGATGTTGTATTTAGAGAGCCCTGAGAAACTACAACAAAGCTACTGGAGCTACTGAATTCAGCAAAGTCGTGGGATACTAGATCAACATGCAAAAACCAGTCGTGTTTCTCTACCCTAGTAATGAACTATCCAAGAAAGTAATCAAGAAAAAAATTCCATTTACAATAGCAATTAGAAGGATCAAGTACCTAGGAATAAACTTAATCAAGGAGGTAAAGGAACTGTACACAGAAAATTACAAAACATTGATAAAAGAAATTAAAGGAGACCTAAACAAATGGAAAGACATTCAGTGTTCATACATTGAAGGTGAAATGTCACTAAGATGTCAATTCTGCAAAAATTAATCTACAGATTCAATGCAATACCAATCAAAATTCTAATAGCCTACTTTGCAGAAATTGAAAAGCTAATTATCAATTTTATTTGGAAGGATAAGGGGCCTTGACTAGCCAAAAACATCTTGAAAAAGAAGAATGAAGTAGGAAGACCCAGCTTCCTGACTCTAAAGCATATTATAAAGCTACAAAGTAGCATGCTACTGGCATAAAGATAGACATATTGATCAATTGTCTTGAATTGAGAGTTCAGAAATAGACCCTCATGTATGGCCAATTGATGGTTTTTGGAGTTTTTTTTTTTTTTTTTTTTTTTTGCATGGGCAGGCACCAGGAATCAAACCCAGGTCTTTGGTATGGCAGGCGAGAAGTCTGCTGCTGAACCACCAAGGCCTGCATGGTCAATTGATTTTTAACAAGGCTCCCAAGTCCACTCAACTGGAACAGAACATTCTCTTCAATAAATGGTGCTGAGAGAAATGGATATCCGTATCCCAAAGAATGAAAGTGGACCCCTGTGTTTACTTTGGTAAAATTGTTGGAATGCAATATACCAGAAATGGATTGGCTTTTACAGTGGATATTTATTAGCTTACAAAATGCAGTTCTAAGGCTGTGAAAATGTCCCAAGTAAGGCATCAATGGGACTATACCTTCTCTGAAGAAAGGCTGCTCACATCTCAGACACATCGTCACATAGGTAGGCACTTGGCCAGCATCTGCTGGTCCTTCTCTCCCACGTCATTGCTTTTCAGCTTCTGGCTTCATACTCTCTCAGCTTCTCTGAGCTCTCTAGGCTTTTTCTGTTTGTCCTTTATCCCCTCATAAAGGACCCTAGTAAGGGGATTAAGACTCACGTTGAAGGGGTGAGGAGAGACATGTCAATAGAAATAAACTAATCAATAGGTCAGTACCCACAGGGAGAGATGAAAAGAACATGGCCTTTTCTGGGGTACATAACAGCTTCAAAACAACACATCTTTGTTCACTCTCTATACAAAGATTAATCCAAAATGAATCAAAGATCTAAATATAAAAGACAGTACCATAAAACACCTAAAAGAAAATGTAGGGAGACATCTTCAACATCTTGTGATAGGAATTAGCTTCCTAGACTTTACATCCAAAGCACAAGCAATGAAAGGAAATATAGATAAATGGAACCTCCTCAAAACTGAACACCTCTGTGCATCAAATGACTTTGTCAAAAGGATGAAAAAACAACCAATTGAATGGGAGAAAATATTTGGAAAACACGTATCTGATAAAAGGTTTGCTATCCAGAATATACAAAGAAATCCTACAACTTAACAATCAAAAGACAAATAACCAAATTTTAAAATGCTGCTTTCATTTGTTAGGCTGCTGGAATGTAACATATCAGAAACAGAACAGCTTTTAAAAAGAGAATTTATTAAATTGCAAATTTACAGTTCTAAGGTTGTGGAAATGTCCAAGTTAAGGCACCAACAAGAGGTTGCCTTCACTCTCTCATCTGGGAAGGCACATGGAGATATCTGCTAGCTTTCTCTCCTCATTTCATGAGGCTTCCCCAGTGGCGTTTACCTTTGGCATCTCCAGAGGTCCCTGGCCATGTGGGCTCCATCAGCACTGAAGCTTTTAACAAAATGGTTCCTCTTAAAGGGCTTCAATAAGCAACCCCACCTTGAATGGGTGAAGACATATTTCCATGGAAACCATCTAATCAAAAAAGTTACCACCCACAATTAGGTGGGTCACATCTCCATGGAAACAATAAAAAAGATCCCACCCCACAATATTGAATGAGGATTAAAAGGCATGGCTTTACTGGGGTACACAACAGTTTCAATCTGGCACATTCCACCCTTTGGACCCCAAAAAGATGTGTTCTTTCCAAATGCAATCTGTCACAGTATCATAAACCCTTAAACCACATCAGTAAAAATACAAATACAATATGAAGTCAGAAACAGTACAAAATCTTATCAAAGTCAGCTACCAGCATGGTTTGTATTCTCCTCTGACTCTGGACCTGTAAAGCTCAGAACAAGTTATCTGCTACCAATATAAAAAGGGGGGATAGTCATAGGATACATATTCCCATTTCCATACAGAGGACTTGGAAGGAACACAGGGGTCACTGGACCCAAACAGTTCTGGAAAACTCAGGGCAAACTCCATTAGATTTCAAAGTCTGAGAGTCATTTATCCTCGGGGATAAAATCATTTATCCTTCTATCCTTTAGAAGGCGGCAGCCCCACCCTTTCCAAGGGCCAACGCAGTGGACAAGCTCTCTCCAAATGAAACCTTGGGGAAACAGGGGAGACCACCTTTTTCTAAGCTTCACCCTCTCCAAGCGATGGGGCAACATCTGGGATTTCTGCTATCTCTGGGACTCATGCTCAATCCCTTCAGAACAATGGAATGGCAGCCAGGTTTTCCCCAATCCAAAAGGAATGTGTTCTACCCTCTCTGAGACCTGGGGCACTGAAACTCTTGCCCTCTGCTTTTGGGGCAAGCTTACCCTTTCCAAGTACATGGGTGGGTCCACTCTTCTGGCCTGAGGTTTCTTGGCTTCAGACCTTAGCTTCCATGGTTCTGCCTTTGAAGTCACTTTTCCTTCAATCTGTCCATTTTCTGTCCCATTTAGTCCAGACTGGCAGTGGTTCCATTTATACAGATCCCACAACACTCTTGTTGGTTTTCTATGCAGTACACTGGGATCATAACCATCAGACAATAGGACTTTCCACAAATCCTTCCTGGATAACTCCATCTTCAAACATGGCTTTTTCTGAAATGGCTGACTGGTCCTATGTTTGGTTAAATCTTCACGTGGGGCACTATTCTCTGGGGTCTCCCTTTCTGGAAACCCAGAATTTTCCAGACCATCAATTTCTGGCTTCTTTGTACTCAAGAGTTCAGTTTTCAACTTAGTTCTTTCCTGTCACATTTCCCTATAAGCTGCAAGGAGAAACCATGCACTTTCCACATTTAATTTTTAAATCTCTTCTACTAAATATCCAAGTTCATGGCTTTTAAAATCTGCCTTTCATCCAAAACCAGTAGCCAATTTTGCTAAATTTTGTGCCACTTTAAAACAAGGATTGCCTTCCCTCCAATAACACATGCATCATTTCTGTCTAAGTCCTTATTGGAAGTATCTTTACATTTCTACCAATGTCTCTTCAAAGCATTCTAGGCCTTCTCTATCAAGCTCCTGATAACTCTTCCAGAATCTTACCTTTACCATTTAAAAAGTCATTCCGGGAGTTCAGGGAAGATGGTGGAATAGGATAGATTGATTGCTGAATCATTATATTGACATTTCTTTTAGTCTCCAGTGTCTTAGAGCAGCTAGAAGTAAAAACCTAAAGTTGTGGCATTGTAAACCATACCAAACTCTGAAATCTGTTCTAAAACGAATTGTGCTGTGCTTTGAAATTTATTACTTTTTTTGTATGTATGTTATTTTTCACAAAAAAGTAAAAGATTGTGATGATAAAAATATATTTATTCCTTCCAGCCTCCTATATTCTGGAGCAGCTAGAAGGAAAACTCTGATAAGATGGTATGGTAGCTCATGACAAACTCTGGGATCTGTCCTGTAACTAATTGTTGAAGAGTGCTTTGAAAACTATTGCTTTCTTCTTTCTTTGCTTTGTATATATGCTTGTCCTTTATTTTGGAGGAACACTGGACCCCTATGGGCATCACTGATTTGGTTAGCCTCTGACTCTTTGTAGAGTTCGTCTCCTGCCTCCTGGAGCATGTTTCTTACCAGGCCTCCAGCCTCCAAGAAAGCCCCCATTGATTCACTGTTCCTGGTACTCATGCCCTTGTGTCCTCCCCTCCCGAGCTGAATACTATGGACCAGTAACTCTGTGCTCCTCCTGTTTTACCCAGGTTTGAAGGAGGTGTCCTGTAGTTATCCTATCCCTATCCCAACATTATGTTGGCTGTGTGAGACAGTTAACTTGTCTTTTAGTTCCCAAATGAAAAGGAGTTGTAGTTGAGGAGCCCCCTCTATGTTTTTGCCTGTTTCTATGATGAGGTCCTGGAATTCAAGGTGATGCTATAATGGGATGAGACTTTTGGGGCCCTGGGCAGGGAGCAATGGTGTATTTGAATGTAGGGGAACTTGAATCATTCGAGGCCAAACAGTGGACCGTGATAGACCCCCCCCCCCACAAGATGTCCACTGGCCATCAGTACCTCTGGACACTCGTGCCTGAGGGTGGCTGCCTCCTGCTTTAGTTCCCAAATGTGAATAGGGTTGAGCCGGGTTACCAGTAGGGTCCTGTGGTTACCAAGCAGGAGTGCTGTGCATGGTCTCTAGGGGAAGCCAGCTGACTTGTTGTGAAGACCTGGAGCTGCCTGAGGAGAGCACGAGAGGAGAGGAGCTGAGGCCAGAGACCCCAGGTCTCAGGATGGCCTCACCATCAGGGCTCTGGCCTAGGCAAGGAGATTTCCCTAGGATAAGGATTTGGCCTTCTCTTAAGTTCTGTTTGTCTTATAAGTAAATCCTGTGTTTGGCCTTCAGCTTTGCCTGTCCTGTCACTGCAGGAAATAAGTGTCTCTTTAAATGCTGCAAAGGAACATTTTTGACACTCATGCTTTGTCTTGGATGGTTGATTAATAGGTAAAAGCTGTCATTTTTGTTCTTCCATGTCTCAATGTCTCAGTGGTACTTGTAGGGCATTGGTCTTTGTAATTCCATGACAGTTTGGGTGAGGATAATCTTTGTAGAAAGGGGCAACCGTGAACCATTAACTGCTGGTGGGTGGGGGTGGCTATCCTGACCGGGTCAGTGAAGGGAACATGCCTGGGGACTAATAGCACACACTATAGGCACCAGAACAGAATTCCTTTGACAACATCATACTTAATGGGGACACTTTAAAGTTTTCTTTTTCAATCTGGGATCAAGGAAAGGAGGCCTATTATCATTTCTGTACCGTAATAGAGGAGGTCCTACTCCATAAGGCAAGAAATAGAAAGAAAAATCCCAATGATTAATAAGGCAAAAATAAAACTATCATTCTTCATAGACTGTCCCATGCTTCTTTCTATAGCTAGCACCTTTTCTGGACACGCTGTCTTTAATGCTGAAGACCGTTCTCATACACTTTACGTGTACTTTCTCTGAACTTTGCCTGGAGTTAGCCAAACTGCAAGATTTAGAGCCAACTATCAAGTTGAAAGTCACATGGTCCCCCCATGAGCATCCTCACTTTTGAGCCCAAGTGCAAGTTCAGGGAATTGCCCATGCCACCCTTATTTTTCGTAATTTATTAGATGGATTCATGGAACTCAGTAAGAGCTATTATACTTGTGGTTATGGCTTATCACAGGGAAAGTTTACAAACTAAAATCAGCCACAGGAAGATGCAGGAGAATCCACATGTGAAGCTCCCACTGTCCTCTCCCTATGGAGCCAAGTAGCTTATTCACCTGGCCTCAGGTGTGAAAGCAAGCTCTCCAAGGCTTTGGTGTCTAGTTTTCAGAGTTGGAGTTGGGGCTCCATCAGATAGGTATAACTGACTGACATCCCTGGTGGATCTGGTCTCCAGGAAGACTGCCCACTCTAAATGGTGGCGCTGATCCATCTATGTGACCAGTCCCCGACCCCAGGACCATCAGGAGTGGGTTTTCTCTAAACAATGGCACAGATAACCTCTCAGAAGACGTCTCAGAAGCCACAGGAGTGCAAAGGCCAGGCACTCCTGTGATCAGGGCCAAGGTCTTTACTACAGAGACTTGCTTACCTAAGCATTCTTCACAGCATCTATTAAATCCTCTTTGAAAAGGTTGAGGCTTCAATAAACTCATATGAAATTGAACTAATTTATGCCAATATAATATCCAACTCTTTATCATATTTTGGGAGCAGAATAGCAAATTTTGTTAGGTAAAGCTCAGAAACACAGTGGAATTAGACATCCAGAAATAAATATTTGCAGTTTTTGAAGTCAGAAATAGTAAAACTGAACAGGGAAACTGGTACTGTGACTTGAAATTGCTTTTAAATGACAGACTTCACATTTCTGGTTTGCGTAAGTAGCAGTTGCCCACATTTGCTTGGCTCACAGCTGACACTGGATACAAAGCTAGAGAAGGAAGAAGTGAATGAGCCTGGGCTCCCCGGCCCAATTGTCATGACTGCCAGCACGGCTTCTTTCTAGGCAGAGTCCCAGGCTTGCCTCTGGACCTTTCCATGCCACTCGTTCTGCAGATTTGGGAAGCAGCTTTGGCAGGCATCAGTTTCCTGGCCGCTAAACAAACACCGTGCAATGGGTGGGCTTAAACAACGGGAGTTCATTGGCTCATGGTTTTGAGGCCAGAAGTCCAAAATTAGGCATCAGCAAGGCAGTGCTTCCTCTTTTCTTCGGGGCCGGCTGCTGGCCATGCTTGGGTCCCTTGCCTTTTCCATCACAGGACAGCGACGGGGTCCTCTCCTTTCTGTCCTGCATGCCACGGGCTTCCAGAGTCTTGCTTCCCGTGGCTTCCTGTCCCCATGTCCGACGTTCCCTCTGCTGTGAAGGACTCAGGAATTGGGAGCCACTCGGCCACACCTTAGCCGAAGGCCGTCTTTAGGTGGTCTTGTGTACAGCGGGCCCACAGCCGGCAGGAGGCAGGCCAGGCCGAGCGCATCCCCACTGCACCCACAGTCCAGGCCCCGTGGCGGGACCAGGGCCTAGAAGACAGCTTACATTAGCACCTTCTAAAGCTGACAGCAGTGGCCCCCCAAGGCTGCTTCTACCTTGGTTTTTCTTTTTTGAAACTTATTATAAAAATTTTCAAATACAGAGAATTGAGGAGAATGGTACACTGAACACCTAAGTGTATTCAGAGAGTGACACTGGGACCCAAAGGTTTTCCCCCAAGTGGTAGAAGCATCGTAGGTCCTTGTGCTGGTTGGACGCATCCTCCCAAGTCACACCCTTTCTGGAAGCTGTGAATGTGACCTTATTTGGAAATAGGGTCTTTGCAGATGCGACCACTTAAACTAACAGGAGGTCATCCTGGATTAGGGTGGGCCCTCAGTCCTATGGCTGGGGTCCGTATAAGAAGGCAGAGACACAGGGAAGGGGCTGGTGAGGGCGGGGGCAGAAACAGGAGGGCTGCAGCCACAAGCCAAGGGCCGCCAATGACTGCCAGTGTTTGCGCTTGAGATAAATTCGTCTGTTTTCTGCTGTTTCGCTGGATGTCTAGGTGTGTGAAGGTGTTATTATCTCGCTTGATATTTTGTTGTACATTGTTAGTTTGAGGATTCGTGTCTTTCATCAGTTTGGAAATATTTCTGCCATTTGATTTTAACGTATCTTCTCAATCATTGTATTTATTGCTCACCTCTGGAAATCTGAAAAGACGTATTTTAGACCTAGTCATTCCATTTTCCATGTCTCAATCTCTCTTTCCTATTTCCCATATGTTTTTCTCCCTCTGAAGCATTATTTCCTGTATCTGCAACTGAGTCTTTCATTGCTTAACCCTGGACTTGACTCCGTCTCACTTGCTTTTAACCACGCTATTGAGTTTTACATCTCAATGATGATATTTTTTTACTTATGCACGTTCCCTTTGATTATTTTCCAAATTTGCCTGAACTTTTATGATAGTGCTTCTGACTCACTTAGGATGACATAATTCCTTATTTGTTTTCTGATCGGGCTTTGGGCTCATTGTCAGCAGAGCTTTATTTGTGGGAACTTGGTGTGGCTGTGTGGACTGGTTTGTGTGTGTGTCCCACAAGCAGCCAGAGACCAGGGTTACATTGCTTTCTCAGCTGAGACATGCCAGGACTGCCTGGAGAGCAGAAAGAAGAACTTCAGGGCGGGGTGAGGAAAGCCCCATACTGCAGGTTCTCAGACGCGACTTTACATCTATCCGTTTGGATCCCAGGTCGAGACAGCTTCGCTTCCTGCCATCTTTCTGCGTTGGCGAGCATGTAGGTGGGTGTTTTTTCCCTGTTCTGCACTGTGACCAAGGCCCACCACGCGACTGAAAGGCTCTTTCAGTTGGTGACACCGCCGAGGGCAGGCACGCCCCACGCGATGATGTTCCCTGCTGGACAGCGACACATTCGCTCACTGCTTTCTGCTTTGTGGGCTCTTCTTCAGCCTCCGCCTACAGCAATGTCTTAGTTGGCAGCGCTGCTGGAACAAATTCCGTACCCTGCGTCCTGAGCGTTGGGACTTCACCGGTGGACAGTCCGGAGGCCTGAGGGCCGCAGCAAGGCCAGCAGGGCCCGTTCCCACGCCCCCGCTCCCCGCCGACCTGTGGCTCTCCTGTGGTTTGTCCTTCCGTATCCAGATTTCCTTTGGTGACAAGGACTCCTGCCATACAGCGTGGAGGTGCCTGGTTTGGTTTGTCTGCTCTTAACAGGACCTTTCCAGCCCACAGCCCGGGCCGGGTCTCTGTGGGACGTGGTCACCCTGCCCAGAGCCGCTTCCCGTGGCCGCGTCTGACAGTGTGTCACCAAGGCCCGTGCAGGACGTCACCAGCCCTGTGGGTTTTCACACAGTTGAGGTTTCCCAAGACACGTTCTGCAGATCCCCAGCGTCCACCTTTAGTGTTCAATCCTCCTTAGCATATTTTCCTTCTAAGGTTTACTTCATTTTACAATTTAAAAAATACTGCCATGCATTAGTGAAGAACTCCCCATTTTAATATTGATAAAGTGAGACAACGCCTGATGCCTATTTCTATTTCTTCCCCCATGACTGATAGTCGATGCAAAATTGGTCACAGCTCTGGGAAGAGATCTCTTTCTAGTGAGTATGCACATATGTGAACATGTACTCCATGAAAAAAATCAATCAGCAATATTTTTCTTCCAAGATTTACTTTTAAGTACTTGTAAGAAAATTGTATGTCACATATGTTCGTGCAATGATCGGTGCTTAAGAAATGCTGTGGCTCTCCACAGAACGCCAGGACGTCAAAGGAGCAGTTGATGGGACCAAATCAACGAACATCTAAACATCTCCCTGATGGAAATAATCAGTCAACGGTCAACAATCCATGTTCTGTATCCTGCTTTGTAATTCCAGTAAATAACTGATGTTCTGTTTGAAATTTTAGGATTTCAATTCTGCCATTCCACCAACAGATGGCGGTGCCGTCTGAGAGTTCAGGCTCGGGTGGGAAACCCGTCCTGGAGCAGGTGAGCCCACAGGACCCCTCCTTTTCTACAGGCCTCAGTCCTTGCTTTCACACCTAAGAAACTTTTAGTTTAGTTTTTCTGAAAAAAAAATCTTGATATGGTTAAAAACTATGTTACAGGGCAAAATTGGCTGGATCCTCTATTGTATTTTATATTTCTAGAAATTACAGAATATATGTGTGCTGTTGTGTCGACAAAGCAATTAATAACCCCAAAATTAATGATCATTAGAGGACTAATATCTGCTTTAGCATCTTCTATCACTGATTCTTTTGTTTTCATTTTACAACTTAAGAAACACTGTCATGTATTTAGTAAAGAAAACCCCATTTTTATATACTGATAAATGTAAGACTACGCCTGATGCCTATTCATGCTTGTTCCCTCACAACTGATAAACAGTATGACACTGGTCACAGCTCTGCAGAGACCCTCTCTGGCAACGTGTTCCCTGAAATTGCACTGCAGGAGCTCATGCTGCAAGCGAGCTGCAGGGGACAGCTGGGTGGACGTTGCCCAGGCGCCCACGGGATGAGAGCACGGGAGCAGGGTGCCAGCTCCATTCCACCTGGCAGCCCTTTCCCCACGGGTGGTCATCCATCTCCCAGCATCTGGTCAGAAGGGGGTGCCCACCGGTCACTGCCCAAGAGGGGAGTTTGATCACCTCTGTGATTTGGGGAACAGCTCATCTACCTATGGGTGGCCTGAAGAAAAGCAATTGAACGTAAAGCAGTCCTTTAGCATTCCTCAAACTCTGCATAACACAAACATCGTATTTGGAATCATCTGGATCATTAGATGAGAAGGTCAGCAGATGAGAAATTCAGTTGGAAGTAGATAAACAAAAAAGCAATTTATTTGGGGAAAGAAACCCAAGTTAGGGACTATGATTTAAGTGAATCAATTATCCATACCCTGGACACATTTCGTTTAATTTTATTAATAAATTGAGAAAATAGCTTTAACATCATTTCCTTTGGTGTAACTTTGAACATGTAACTTTCATTTAATAGCATGATATATTTAGAGTTCACTAACAAAGTTTCACATTTATACTCAGATTTATTCTCATTCATTCTTATTACTCAATTCTATGGCACTCCCCATGCCACACTTAAGACAAACTTTTCAAAGGCTATGTGGGAAGTAAGTTCAGGAGCCCAGACAAAATGTCCAATTGCTCTAAATCACAGGTGGTTTTCTGTTAGATAGTGAGGACTTAAAAGATTAAATTTTTACTACAGTTCTAGTGGCTTTAAAGTAAATGAAGAAGTTTAGAGGACAAGTTTAGAACAGTGCAAATGTTTGTTCTTTCCTATTAAACTGTGATGGAAGATGACACACACGCTGTCCTTTCAAGGGTTAAGTGCCTTTACTGGGGGAAGCAGGCAGGTGGGATCTTCCCGGCCCTCTCTGGGGCTGGAGTGGTAAATGAGGAGCGAGAAACAGTCACTTTGCCTGGCTCAGGAGAATGAAGACAAATGCAAGAAAATCAGTTCAGCGCTGAAGTGGACAGATGTGCATAATTCTTCCAGGAGGCAGACGAAAGATCAGAGTGGTGCATAAAACAGTGAAGATAAGGTGGAAGAGAATGGAGAATCCAAACAAAGGTACTTTTCTAGAACAAGCTCTTGGAGGGAGGGAAATCTTCTCTGCCTTGTTCACAGCACGTGCCGGCGGTGGAAAGGGCCTGCTGTCCTCACCTTTGCCTCTGAATGGCCCAAGGATGGGGCTGCCGCAGGGACTTGGGGCTGGTCTTGGCTGGCGGGGGGTCGTGGCAATGGGGGTGTCAGTCCCGGCGGTGACGACTGCGCAGCCTCGGAGGCTCACCCACGCGTTCGTCTACCTCGTCACTTCACGGCTCACACACGAGGGGAGCTTTCTGTTGGGCCCTGGCATGAGGCTCTTCACACTCAGTGCCATTTCATGCAGCCGCCCACATGCCTCTGGGCCAGGCCTCAACGAGCTGCGTCTTCCTCCTGATCCCGGCCAGCTGGCCACTTACACTGCCCATGAGTCCGTCCATGTGAGTTCTCACCTCGGCCCACTTCTCTTTCCAGCTATTATGGTGGGTTGAAGCACAGGTATCACCTTGCACAAAGCCATCAACTGTCCGAGACATTCAAGCCACCCACCCATGGCCGTCCTCTGTGGTCAGGTCCCCGGGGCCCCTCATGTGGGCAGTGGTGGTGCGCGGCTGTCTGGGCTGCCTGCTCACACAGCTTACTCGTGCCTCTGGTCCTGCTCTGGCTGCACCCCAGGTGGGCTGCTCTACCTGCTGACTGGTGCTGGGCCGGCCCAACCTCGAGGTCTGAGCAGCTGAGATGAGCCGCTGTGTCCACGTGACCCCTTGTGGCCCTGGGGTTCAGATCCAGACGCCGGGCCAGACACATCCCTTTTTCCTGGGGCAACTGCCTTCAGCGTCCATCCATTGTTTCTTCAGGTGCACAAAGGGTACAGCGACCACCTGTTTGCCCTGTGCTGCTTGTTCTAGCCAGACATCTTCGTAACTCTCCTTGGGTCAGGCCCACCGGGCTGCCCCACTGGCCTTGCCCCGTTATGGCTGTGCCCACCTGACTTCCTTAGCCTGTGGGGTTCCCAGCATCCCTGCTGCCGTCAGGGAGCCTCGACCCTGAAAGGACCCTCGGGGCTCCAGCTGTGAAGTACACGTACCTGTAAGGAGCTGGTGGCCCCTCACCTGTGAGCTTCTGAGGTCCCCCAGGACTGCCAGCGGAGCATCTTCATTTGACAAGATTTCTGACTCTGGTGGTAAATCCCCTCTAGCATGGCATGCTCGCTCGGGGTGTACCGCTGCTTTTGCCACCCTCTGAGGGACCATTCTAGCGCAGATGCGCCCGCTTCTGGGTCCCTGCAGGGTATGAAGTCCTGCATCCTGGGAGTGTGCGCCTCACGCAACTGTCCACCCCTCCACTGGGCGCCCTGAGAACCCAAACCCCTGCAGAAGCTCCTGGCTCTTTCCAGCTTAGATGGGAATCTTGACCTCCTTTGAAGTTCGTCCCATTCTTTCCTCCTCAGGTCCAGCATGTTCCCAGCTGGCTACATTGTGACTTGACCTAGTTATAGACCCAGTGGCCAGGAGGGGAGGAGAAGAGGCTGTGTGCTGTCCTCAGCAAAGCAGGACACGCTGGCGCTCAGTAGAGGAGGGGCCGGGCGCTTTGTGGGTTCAGAGGGCTCAGGGGAACCTGGCTGGGGATTCAGGAATTCGGGGGCATCAAGCCAATGGCCCCTCCCATGCCTCAGGACCCGTTCTTTCCCAGGCAGGACCTTGGCCTTTGCGTGGCACACCCACCTTGGTTGTGAGTCCAGCTTTCTTTGGAGAGCAGTTACACAGCCCTTAATTCCATGGTTCCTGCTTGCCCTGCCTTCCTGGGTCTCGCTGCGCCTCTAAGGAAGCCTCCGGCCTTCACACGCAGCTCCCAGTTGGTCATTAATCACTCTCAGCTCCTCATCTTTCTCTCGAGTTTAATACAGTTTAATCAGATGCACCCAGTTTCATTGTCCTTGCAGTTGCCATTTCCCCACTTCTCTCAAATGCCTGGCACGCCCCGGCTGGTATGTCCTCTTCCGCTGTGGCGCCGCAGGGACTTTGCTCACAATGGGGCTGTCCCTGCCCCTGGGACTGGCTGTGCTGTGGCGGCCAGCAGTGGCCAGAGGCCCGCCCAGCCCATCTCACCCCGGGCCTCACCTCGCGGCCTCGACAGGGGCTGGGGTCTCGTGTCCTTGGGACCCACCCCTGCAGCAGGCAGGCATGGAGCAGGTGACAGGCACTGACCTGTTGGCCACGGGCGCCCAGCCCAGAATGGCCCCCCGTGGTCCTGAGCCCCGGGAAGGCCTGCCATTCCGCAGCTGTGTAAAACCGTACTCCTCGCCCCTCCCCAAGAGACCCGCACCCAGCCGCTGGGGCAGAGGCGCCTCCGGGGGGCCACGCGCCCAGGCTCCCCACTTCCCCACAGCCAGGCGGGTGGGGGTCCCTGCCCAGGCATCTCGGTCTCGCAAAGGAGCTTTGAACCTCCTGCCTTGCTTTTTGTTTTCTCCTTGTCCTATCTGCTCTCTGTTCCTTGGATCCTCTTTTCCTGCCTCTGTCAGACAAGCATGCGTGTGCTGCGTGCTCTGCCTCTCAGAGGTTGCTGGGGGGTTGCAGCATGGATCTCTCAGTTGCCAGGGCGCGATTGGGGTTGGGGTTAGATTAGGGTTAGGGTTGAGGTTAGGGGTTAGGGTTAAGTTAGGGGTTAGGGTTAGAGATTAGAGTTAGGGTAGGGAGGGGTTAGGGGTTAGGGGTGGGGTTAGGGATTAGGGTTAGGTTTAAGGGTCAAGGTTAGGGTTAGGGGTTAGGGTTATGGTTAGGGTTAGGGTTAGGGGTTAGGGGTTAGGGTTAGGTTAGGGTTTAGGGTTAGGGTTAGGGGTTAGGGTTAGGGTTAGGGTTAGGGTTAGGGGTTAGGGGTTAGGGTTAGGTTAGGGGGTAGGGGTTAGGGTCAGGGTCAGGGGTTAGGGTTAGGGTTAGGGTAGGGTTAGGCTTAGGCTCTTGGCACTGGGTTACATCTCAGCTTTGCCTCCGTGGTGGGTTTCGCATGCTTCACCCCTGCAGTGTAGGCGCACCCCGGTCCCCCGCCCTGGCCACACACATGGCCTCGCTTCCTGCGCCCCCAAAGTCTCATAAAAAATAAGGCCACTAAGCGCCATCCTCACTGGCTGCCCTGCTCCCTGCCACACGCTCACTCACCTCTAATTTCCCTCCTGAGTTTTCATTTTCTTGGAAGCTCAGCTATTCATTTAAAGAAGTTTGTATTTGGGGAATTCTCCATGATCTTCGGGTCCATCATGTTTCTGAAAATGCAAGTGGAGTGAAGCTACTGAAATAATATAGTAGTTTGTGATTATACTACAACAAAAATATCGTTTCCTATAACATATATGTATATAATAAATTCTCTTTAGCCGGGCCTTAGAGCATTTATAAAAATCAAATGAGTATTCAGGCCAATATATTTCTCTGTAAATGTACAAACTGTACTGGACCCATTCTTTGATCACAAAGCAAATCAAACAGAAATTAACCACAAAAGGTTAATAAAAATTAAGTATTTAGAAACATAAAAATTGTTATATGTATTTAACTTCTGGGCCAATATGAAAGTGTTAAATGCAGAGAATATTAGACATTTACAGTCTTTGTGCTTATTGTTAAACAAGAAGACATAAACAGAAACTAAAAGATCTATTTCGAAAAAAGCTAATAAAAGATCATTAAAATATACCAAAGAAGTGTAGGAGAATGGTATAAGCAGATAAAAAAAGCAGAAAATAGTAAGCTAGATGTTGCAAATCCAAAAGTTGATTCTTTGAAATGATGCAAAAAGCAGACAGTAGGGATTCCAAATGCCCCAATTACCCTCCTGTGCACAGAGACGCGAGCCCCGAGCTCCATGGGCAGCTTCTGCCTGAGCCGGGCAGCCCAGCTCCTGCACTGTCAGCTAGCATTTTCTGTTGAAGTTAAAAAAAACACAAAAATGAAAGTGAAACAAAAACCTAGATCACTCAAACAGCAGAGGCACCTTATTGATGATTTCACTGCATTATTTAAAGATCCATGCTAAAGTGTTTTCCAAGAAATCACATGACATCTGGCACTTGCCTGACAAACAAAAAAACTCCAGAAAAAAAAAAAGAGGAGAATAGAAGGAAAAAAAGATTATAAAATGCAGGATCATTTTTGAAGCTGGAAACAAAAGATGGGTTCATGGTATTGAACTGTACAATTTTTTCTACTGTTCTGTGTGTTTTGAAAATTTCCATAATAAATTGCTTTTTAAAAGAGTGCATCCTTGAGGAAAGTGTGGACGGTGGTTTTAACTGGTTGGAGAATGGTTGACTAATACAGCAGACTCCGCTGCACAGGGGAATGTTATTAAACATAGGGAATTACATTTCCAAGTTATTTTTACGTTGCTAGTATATTTGCACTGTCCATACTTGAAAAAGACAGAGCACAATATATATTATGTCATGGATATCAATCTTCAGGTTTTTTTTAAAGGAATTAAGGCATATATTAAAAATTTAAAAACCACAACAAAATTAGATTAATTCTAGGATTTTAAGGATGGTTCAATATCAGGAAATCTATTAAAATACTTTACCACATCAGTAGTAAAAATGATCTTTATAGATGCTGAAAAGGTATTTGAGGAAGAGCAAGGGCCAGTTCTCACAAACCCTCGCAGGAAGCTTCGACTAGAAAGTTACTTCATTTCCATAAAGCGGCTGTTTTAGAATTCACCCACCAAGTGTCTTAACCGGGAGAAGTCTCGGATAAGATACAGGATGCTTCCCTCTCTGCCATTTTTACTATCGTTTAGGCAATTCTCGTCAAGGCAGTGAGACAAAGAAAGACAAGAGAAGAGGGCAAGGAGAGGGGCAGAGGGAGAGGAGAGAAGTGGGGCGAGACCAGGAAGAAGAAGGGAGGGGGGAAGAAAGAAAAAGCAGTTCTAAATACGAGAAGAGAGATGACGGCATGGTTCTCTCCCTGGAGAAATGGAAAGAACCCGCGCAGTGGCCGCGCAGTGCCGGGGGCAGGTCTGGGAGCAGGTCCTCGGGGGGTTCCCAGAGCGGGTCCCCGGGGGCGGGGGTCCTCAGGCGGTCCCCGGGCGGGTCCTGGGGGGGGGTCCCCGGGCGGGTTCTGGGCGGGGAGGCGAGTCCCCCGACTGGTCCTCAGGCGGTCCCCGGGCGGGTCCTCGGGCGGGTCACCAGGCAGGTCCCCGGGCGGAACTGCACACGGCAGCGCTGCTCTGTGCTGCATGCCCACGCGCGATGGAACAGAAGACAGCAGAAGGGTCCTGTGTCTGCACACGTGCTATAGCAAAGGGTTAACATTTTATATTTAAAAGATCTTGTACAAATCAGTCAGGAAAAATGCATCCTGATAAAAATGAATTAGGAATAGAAACATGCAGTTCACTAAAAGTAAATAAAATGAAGATTTACTCTGCTGAGGTGATCACAGGTCCGCAGTAAGCCGGCCTGGCCTCCCTCCTGGAGGGGATTTTCCAGCGTTTACGCCTGTTGTGGACGGACTGTCACCGATTTTCTGGACAACCATTTGTCAACATGCCTCAGAGGTCTCAGCAGCACCCACTCT
>PVIY010026250.1:23376-35709 GCA_004026745.1 Myrmecophaga tridactyla
GGGGCAGGGGGGTGCTCCCCGGCCCAGGAGCAGCAGGCCTGGACCCGTTCCTGCCTTCTCAGGTCCTGAGCCCGCAGCCCCAGGGACTGGTCAGTAGCCCACGCCCACCCGAGACCTGCCCACGTCCTGGGCAGTTCAGCTGGACGCGCGGCCGCGGCTCAAGCCTGGAATCGCGTCCCGCGGACTTCACTGCAGGAGCCGCTGGACTGGGCCTGGCAGACCCCCGGCGGACCCCCGGCGGACCCCCGGCAGACCCCCGAGCGCCACAGGAACACGCGTGAATGAGTGGAAGGCCCTCTGTGGTCTCCGTGGAAGCCGAGGCGGCCGTGGAAAGCCTGTATGGGGTGGGGTTGGGTCTGTGGAAGGGCCGAGGGGCCCACGCTGCCCACACTTGTCCTGGCCTCTGGCCTGGCCCCTCCCTCCCACACCCAAGTAGCACACACCCACGCCCACACCCACGCCCACTCAGCCTCCCACATCCTCCAGTGTCCAGGCTGCACCCCGCTCTCCGGACACCCTCAGTCTCCGGGGCTGGTCTTCTCCTCACCCTGCACCGCTTTACTCTCTGCCCTGCCTCCTCCCATCCTGTCCCGCCTCGCCCCGCGGCGCCCTTGGAGCCCGCGGGCAGCTGCGAGCTCCTGTGTTTTACTTACATGTATGGAAAAAAGGTCAAAGGATATTCATAGCTTATCACTGAAAGATGAGATTATGGGTGACTTTTAATGTATTTTATCTGTTTCTCTAGATTTTTATGATAAAATGCATGGCTTGTGAAATAAATAAATTCAAGTACATGATATGAAAAATAAATATATAGAAGCTTATTTTGAGCTAAAATTCCTATCAGCACTGCTGAAAAAACGCTATTTTATTCCAAGCAGGTCAAAGCCTCCAAATCAAATCAAATACTTCATTTTCAACATCATTCTAGCAAAACACCTTACATATGGTAGTGGTTTAATAAATATTATTTTTAAAAGAGCAAATAGATACACAAATAGATGAAATAAAAGTTAATTCTGTAATTTATGACAACCAATACATTAAAACCTAGAAAAATCATAGAACCAAGTTTAATATTTTTTTCAAATCACAGAAAGCTAGTGTAATCAATACATGAAATTCATTTCACTTTGCAAAATGTTGACAAAAATTGATATCCTTTACACAGCAGGATTGGGAAAGAGTTTAACAAAATCCATGATTACAAACGATGTGTGTTTAGAAGTTATGCATTTATGAAGGAGCTTTGTTTCCTTGTTTTATTTTAGGCTCTACTTTCGACATTCTAATTGATATTGTAAGAAACCCTGAAGGACCCAAGACTTGAGGGCTTTCCCTGTGATGTCCATTGCCTCTGCAGGACAAAGGCTGTGGATTCTCTACCCATTGTACTCAAATGGCCAATTCCTGAGACCCCGGGGCTTCAAAGGGAGAGAGTTTATTGCTGGGTGCAGCTCAGGAGAGAAGACGGCCTATAGGCCCAAAATCTGTCTCCCGGAACTGCAGTGATTCTGATAGTTTTATAGCATTAAAAGGATAAGGAGAACAGTGGCTCCAAACAGTGTAACTGGAGGTGATGTGATTATTGAGCATGAATTACAGGAATACATAAGAAAATGACGGCCTTAGCATGGTGATGGGTGTGATTTTTAGTATTACAATGAGGCAAAGGTGATTTGTAGGTTAAAATCTAAGCTACCTGGGCAGAGTGGCGATGGCTCAGTGGCAGAGTTCCTGCCTGCCATGCCAGAGATCTGGGTTTGATTTCTGGTGCCTGCCCATGTGAAAAAGAAAAATTCTAAGGACTACACATGTCAGACAAGCCCATTTTACTTAGGTCCAGTTTCCATTACCAAGATAACTTTGGACTTGGGGTGGGTTAGTTCTGGGCTGACCGAAGACCCATCGTTAGGAAACATTCAGGGCCGTCTTCAGTGACCACAAGACTCTGAAGTTGAAAAGCTGGATAACTGGGTACAAATGAAGCCAGTCACAGGTTTTCTCAATCACAGGGCAGGAGATAAGGGCCATACAATCCTTACCAGCGACCAAGGTGGCTGGGTTACGACTTAGAGATTTCAGGTATTTCCCTCTATCTACTCTAACATTCCAGAAAGCAAAAAGGAATGTCTATATAATGATTCAGTAATCAAAATATCTTAAATCCTAATTTCTCAGTTACAATTCCTCCCTCTCACTTGACAATTATCCCTCAATCTTGAGGGATATCTGGCTGACGAGTCTCTAGCTGCCTCCAGGCTGAAAAGGGGGGTTGTAACTAAGGGGCAGAGGACGACGTGGTGGGACCGGTTGCTGCCCCTGGAGACTCCGGTCTCTGGGTTTCAGAACTTCTCTGGCATTGGAACAATCTGGAGGTTTTAAGTTTCTGAAAAACGAACTTAATAATTAAAATTTTATAGCACCCAGAACATCTTTAGGTTTGTTGGCTGGGGCTTGCCATACTATGGCAGTTTGCAGCATCTGGCTGAAACTTGCATAATAGTAACCTCCAGAATGACCTCTTGGCTCAATTCGAAAGCTCTTAACCTTTGAAACATAATTCTCTTTCCCCATTTCGGTCATTAATGCACGATGTCAGAGCCAGGCTTACACTCCTGGAAATCATGTCCTATGTAGGGGGAGGTCAGAGTCTGACTTCGAGGGATACCATATTTGAGTAAAAGCAGAGGTTCTCTGGGAATGACTCTTAGGCATTTATTATAAGTAGGCTCAGTTTGCTGTTACAGAAATAAGTTTCATAAGGGCAAGCCCCGAGATTGAGGGTGTTGGCCTAATAAATTAGGAGCCCCTATTACTTAAGAAAATATCGGAATTCCCCATGTGTGGAATTTTAATATTTTGACTTTTCTCCAGTCCCTTAAAAAAGTATTTGCAAATACTTTTTCGTTTTCTGCCCAAAATACTCTGAAATGCATCCGGATATAACGTTAACTTATACAGAATGTTAAATACTTGCAGTAAGGAACAATGCTGACTTTCCAAGCTAGAGATCTACCTCTGAGGCTCGGGTGTCTCACAGACACTTAAAGTTCCAGGGAACTATTGGGTTATACAAAGAGCAAAGCATTTCAAAATTTAAAGATAACAGTTAAAACTTACAATCTAAGCTCTATTTTTTTTTTACAAGCATAATAAGCTCTAATTTTTATAAGCATTTTAAATGAAGCCACTTTCAGAAATAAAAACATTAGACATTGTTTTATATTAACAAGCATAGCAGAGGTTTTGTTCTGTGTTGCTTTTACACATTTACCAGTTACGTTAATTATCAGGTAAAATATCATTTACATATTTGTCTTGCCTCTTTTTAAAAGTTTCTTTTTGTTGCAGATGAAGCTCTAACTTATAGCTGACCACACATGCCTTTAGAGAAGATTTAGAGCAAAGCAATGTGACTGATAAGTAATTTTGGCTATTTCTATGATCTGTGGCCTTTTTCTAAGAATAACTAAAACCAAAAATGACAACATTGCACCACTGGTCCACATTGTCCGGGTTTGCGTCGGGACGGAGCTTGACACCGAGAGCAGCGTCAAGTCTTAGGGAATTCTTATACAATCTCTAAAAATAGGAATAACATTTTACTCACACAAATTTAGCTAACAACAGGATAGAAAAACTCTTTTAACCACCGTGACACTTCCCAAACACCTTTTATTTAATATGTTAAACCATTTGAGCACCGTACTTTTACAAGGTGAAAGAACAAATTCTTTGAAATGTATTTTTCCTTAACAGTGAGAAGACTTGTCTTCTGAAATAAAGGATGATAAGGCCAATGTAAACACAACAAGGATATTATTCTGATATAAAATCTTTGTTTTCCTAAGAGTGCACAGATAATTAAGAAAAACTTTTTAAAACTTTACATTAACAGCAGACTATCTACATTATTTTAATAGGGAGAAAACTAAACTTTAGCTTTTGTATGAATACCCAGTTTGACACAAAAGCTTTTTTTAAAAATTATTTCATAAACAGACATTAAATTTTGGGCCAGCATTGACTATGACAGACAGACTTTACTTTTATAAACTCACAACTCTCCATATTCACTCAGGGCTTATGGCCAGCATACAAACAAAACTAACTTTTAATCAGAGAGTACAATTATTTTAGTATTGGGAAATAATAAAGATCTATTTATCCCACCTATAGTTTTTATTTATTCAGACAGCACATAATCAGAAATAAATTTGATATTAAATTCACAAAGCTCTTTGAACATGTCTACTTCCTTCTCATAACAGTATTCGTGAAGGGAGATGAGACCGAGAAACCACAAAATAATGGAAGAAGGAAGAAATTAATGCTTGGGTTTGAAACACGGCCGCGCATCTACATTCTTTATACTCACAGCCCACAAATGATTACTTTACAATATGCTTAAAATGTCTCAGTCCAATCTGTTTTCACAATACCTTAAAATTACAAACAATTTTAAAAGTACCCTGACTACCAAGTTCTGGAAAATGTACTGCAATTGTTTAATCTTTCCCAGGCATAAATCCAGGAAAACTTCCCCATATCTCTCAAAGACCTTTCATTTTACTTACTGAAATGTGGTTCTTCTAGTTTGCTAGCTGCAGGAATGCAATATACTGGAAACGGAATGGCTTTTAAAAGGGGGAATTTAATGAGTTGCTAGTTTATAGTTCTAAGGCTGAGAAAATGTCCCAACTAAAACAAATCTATAGAAATGTCCAATCTAAGGCATCCAGGGCAAGATGCCTTGGTTCAAGAAGGCCAATGAAGTTCAGGGTTTCTCTCTCAAGTGAGAAGGCACGTGGCAAACAGTTAGGGTTCCTTTCTCATCTGGAAGGGCACACGGTGAACACAGCGTCATCTGCTAGCTTTCTCTCCTGGCTTCCTGTTTCATGAAGCTCCCCGGGAGACATTTTCCTTCTTTATCTCCAAAGGTCGCTGGCTGGTGGACTCTCATGGCTATGTCGTTCTTCTTGGTCCCTCTCTGAATCTCCCATTCTCCAAAGTGTTTCCTCTTTTATAGGACTCCAATAAACCAATCAAGACCCACCCAAATGGGTGGAGACATGTCATCACCTAATCCAGTTTAACAACCACTCCTGACTAAATCACATCTTCCAGGGAGATGATCTGATTACAGTTTCAAACATACAGTATTGAATAGGGATTATTCTGCCTTTATGAAATGGGATTTTGATAAAAACATGGCTTTTCTAGGGGGCATACTTCCTTTCAAACCAGCACAGAGGTAATTAGATTTTATTCAGTTCCTCTTTTCCCAAGGCTATTTCAATTTTAATAATGATCTAATCACCATGGTTACCATTGCAAAGGTATTACTGGAAAAAATAATTAAAAAAAAAACAAAGCCTATTCTGTAGCATTTTCTCAGCTTACCACTCTAATCTCCATGCCTAGTAAACAGAATTCTAACCCACACCTCTGTATCTTTCTGCGCCCAGCCCTTCCCTCATACCTGCCTCAGGTGCTTAGTCTCTGGGGGCAGGGACAGGTGAGCCGGGAAGAACAAAGGCCTGGCTTCTTGAAAGCTATAGCTGAGGGCTGTGGAATTTCAGAGCTCCAATGCCCTATTTTTTTTTTAATCACATTTTTAAAATTGTGAAATATAGCATATATAAAAAAATAAATTTCAAGGTACATTGTAGCAAGTAGTTATAGAACAGATTTCAGAGTTTGGTATGAATTGCCATTCCACAATTTTAGGTTTTTCCTTCCAGCTACTCCAAGACACTGGAGACTAAAATAAATACCAATATAATGATTCAGCAATCATGATCATTTGTTAAATCCTACCTTCTCCTTTGATCTTTCCTCCAATCTTTAGGGGCATTTGGACTAAACCCATTCTAACGTTTTCATGTTAAAAAAGGGTGTCAATAATATGGGACAGGGGGATGGAACTAGTTGACGTCCTGGAGAGGCTGGGCCCTCTGGGTTTCAGGACTTCTCTTGTGCAGGGACCCATCTGGAGGTGGTAGAGTTCTGGACAGTAATCATAGTGTATGGAACCTTCATAGAATCTCAGATAGAGCCCTAGGTGTTCCAGGGTTGACAGGAATGGTTTTGGTTGGGGTTTGGCTAACCATGATAAGTAGCAATATCTGGCTGAAGCTTGCAAAAAAGTAACCTCTTGACACTCATTGAACTTACTCTCTCAGCCACTGATACTTTATTAGTTACACTTCTCTTCCCCCTTTGGTCAGATGAAATTGTTAATCCCCCAGTGCCAGGGCTAGATTCATCCCTGGGAGTCATCTCCCATGTCACCAGGGAGACTTTCACCCCTGGGTGTCATGTCCCACATGGGGGGGGAGTGCAATGGTTTCACTTGCAGAGTTGGGCTTAGAGAGACTGAGGCCACATCTGAGCAACAGGAGGGGTCCTCCAGGAGTAACTCTTAGGCATGCCTGTAGGTAGGCAAACGCTCTCCGCTACTGCATAAACTGACAAGAGCAAGCTTCAAGACTAAGCCAGTGCCCTTCTTTTAACTATGTCCAATTATTAGGTATATCTTACTAAAAGCTGTGGCCAGGACAATTGGAAAAATTGCTTTTTCCAGAGGTAGCCCTTTGGTAACTAATTGCTGCCTTAGGGAAATTCCAGGAGCAGTCTCTTTCTAATGTCCAGGTTTCTTTACAGTAATTACAAAACTAAGGTTTTGAATCTTTCTGCTCAGTGAGTTTTTTTTTCTTTTTACTGCAGAAGTACCAATTTATATACATACATACATTCATATATGTATTTGTATAAGGCACCTAATTATTTCTAAGCAGTTCAGGTAGAGATCGCTAAGATTTATTTTGTTAATTTGTTGTTACCATCCGGAAGTATGAGAATATACATTGAACAGGCAGGCAGACACAGATAGAAAGCTATTTACACAAGAAACAGAAACAGATAAATACTTTTGAGAGGGACAGATAAAGGATTGAATATACATTATCTCATCCCATTTTTACCTTACTGCAGAACAATTTTAACTGAAATATCTTTAATCTTAACTGTAATGGCAATATTTTCATTTTAATTCATATTGAGGCCAGATTATGTTACAGACTTAAACTTTTTATTCATAGACTCATAACTAAACTCTTTCCAATTTTCAATACAATTCAATGGTTCCCTTTTAAAGGAATTTCAATAATCAGTAGCTAATTTAGAACTTTTGACCAACACAAATGCAGATGACACCAACTAACACATGTAAACAGACACTTACTACTTATTATATTTAAGTAACACACCAATTAATAGGTAAACTGAACATACCAGTTCACAATTGCACAGGCATTAAATGCTTAACACACCGATAAACAATTAAATAAGCACTGAACACCTAGGTAACACACCAACCAGCCCTTAAACAGGCTTGCTTAATGTCATTGCACACCAGTTAACTGTTGGATACTCATTTTTCAGGCCCATATTCAACAGACCCCCGAAGCTTGGTATCCAGACAGTAGAAGGTATAGCGGTGGGAGGAAGGGGACCCCTCTGAAGCAGGACAGGCCTCACAGCCAGGCTCAGAGCGGCTCAAGCCACCGTATTTACTCCCCGATCCACTTTGGCCCCAGTGACCCACTCACCCTTCAGATGTCTGGACATGGACCTGGAAACGGTTTCTTTCTTCGCAGCTTTTTAGGAGCCAATGCTCTCCGGCGTGCCAGCAGGACAGGGAAGCCCGGCCTCCCAGCCACTCAGTCCAGTCCACCAGCTTGGTCACTTGGCTCACCTGCTCTGCAGGCCTCCAGCACCTCGGCCACTGTCCCTTTCTGGTCGCCAGATTGTCACCGGACTAGGTGGCGGATTCTTTTGCTCAATGAGCTCAAAGGACCAACTCCAGAGACACCGGGTTTCAAAGAGAGAAAAGCGTTATTACTAGGCGCCTAGTAGGAAAGCAGTGGGCCCATCAGCCCCAAAGTCTGTCTGTCTCCCTTAACTGCAGCAACTCTGGTAGCGGTATACAAGATGGGGAGGGTTTCGGAGGATGAGCAC
Organism: Myrmecophaga tridactyla; assembly: GCA_004026745.1. Taxonomy (NCBI): domain Eukaryota; kingdom Metazoa; phylum Chordata; class Mammalia; order Pilosa; family Myrmecophagidae; genus Myrmecophaga; species Myrmecophaga tridactyla. The sequence continues at coordinate 31,402 of PVIY010026250.1, forward strand.
AGCAGCCCCGGATGATGTAACTGGAGGTGGAGTGAGTATTGGGCGAGCACTGATTGATCGCACGCTGAGTACTGGGCATATGTGAGAAAACGGCCGTCACATGGCCATGGTGTGGTTTTTTAGTCTGTAATGAGGCAAAGGTGACTGGTAGGTTAGAGTCGAGCTACTGAGCATCTCAGACAAGCCCACTGTGGCTGGAGCCAGTCTCGGCTCTCAAGGTAACTTTGGACTCGGGGTGGTTTAGTTCCAGGCTGGCCCGAGGCCCATTAGTAACAAACATTCGGGGCTGTCTTTGGTGATCACAGACTCTAAAGCTGAAAAACTGGATAACTGGGTACAAATGAAGGTCAGCCACAGGTTTTCACAATCACAGACTCACACTATAAAGGCTAGCCACTCATTATCAGAGGTCAGGGCAGCTGGACTACAATTTAGAGGTTTCAGGCATTTCCCTCTGTCTACCCCAACAGACCAGAAAGCAAAAAGGAATATCAATATAGCGATTCAGCAATCAAAATCATCCCTTAAATCCTGATTTCTCAGTTCATCCTGGTGGATTTTCTTCCACAGTATTAATAATGGTTAATATTAGGTATAAAGTTAAAATTGGGCATTGCTAAGAAGTTTGCTGGCATGAAAAGGCCTCGCCGTGGCTTCAGGGGAGTGGGCGTGGAGCCGTGGGGGGTGGGCAGCCTGCCTGTGTCCCACGCAACGCCGACAATTAGGAACCGGCGAGCAGGACACTGGCCCCCGGGCCCCTCCCCGAGTCCCTGGCGCAGCACAGAAGCCGCTTCAGGCAGCTCCAGCCTGGAGATAGCTGTTCTAGTTTCCCCAAACATTTGAGAATTTGGACCTGTCGGTGGAGTAAATGGAACAGATTTTGTTTGTAAAGAATAGTATTAGTTAATTCCCCAAAGTTCCAGTTTAGAGGCGGTTAGGAAGAATACCTTTCCTGACATTGAAGCCAAGATGTCAGTACCTTATGTGCACACTGAGAAAGTTATCTAAACTTTTTACTTTCTAAAGCAAGGAGAGGTGACTTTTCAACCCGGGAACTCGGCCAGGGGCCTCATCTCATGGAAATCTGCCTGCGTGAATTGGGGAGGTTTGCTGATTCAAGACATCCCTTCCATGGCAGGAAATCCATGTTCTGACACGGTATTAGAAATTAATACATCATTCCCTACAACTGTTCAATGGGCTCTGTGTTTTTAGGTAATTTTTCTAAACCTGGGACAAGCAAAGTAGATTCTTTAGTAACCAGGAGACTGCAGCAAAGGTGGTCATAGTAGATTAAATGCAATTATGTAATTAACCAAAATGTTTCAATTCACCAAATTCTTCCTTACCTCTTGTATTGGGAGCCTCAGAAGAAACAAAAGCTGAGTCCTTTCGCTCTGGGGATTGCAGCTCTTATAGGGGTGTAGGGTGCAGTGAATTGTGTGGGTAAAACAACAGCTGTTAAAGTACAATTACATCATTAATCCGGATGCGAAGAAGACAGGGCTCTGAGGCAGGTGAGGGAAGAATCGCGCCCCAAGGAAGGAGCTGGCAGCACCCGCCCCGCGCTGCAGGGCATCTGGGGAGTGCTTTGTCCGCCTCAGTGTTCCCCAGGCACCATATGATGCCAGCATGTAGTGGGAGCTCAGAAAATGTGTTTTCTTATATAAAATAAAATTCTTTTTGAGAAACTTAGATATTTTAGAAATTGATTTTTAGAAGGCCTAAGACTCCCCATAGAGGGTTAGGTGACATTGTGTTCCTCCAAGTTCTTGCCAATATTTAGATTTTTGACCCTTCCTATCAGATAATCTGGAAACACTGACCCACCTTCTGCCAGCCAGGTGTTGACAGCTGCAGGCTCCCACTTTCTCTAAGTCACTGACTTGGATAGAAATCACCCTTCTGAGAGGAGGCCAGGGGAGGAGCTGGAATTCCCTGTGTCCACCCACACCCACAGGCCGCGTGAGGGTTCCCGCCCCAATGTGCAAATGGAGAAATCATGGAAGGGGGTTTCTTAATCTTTTTCTTCTCACCTTATTCAGGAAATGGTCTTCCACCCGGAGGGCTGGGTGTGCGAGCGTGCACACCCACATGTGCCCACACGCCCATGGGTGCCGCCACTTCTCTGATGCCGAGAACCCAACTCATTGGCGTTCACTTGAGATTCCTGAAAGCTCTTCTCAGGAAGCAACAGCAGGTATAAGATGTGAGTTTTCAAAAAACGTCTGCAAAATGTAATTCTTGTCAGGAAAGAAAAGCCCTTTGTGGGCAGCGGGGAGGCCTGCAGGCGGCCGGTCAATGAGAAGCTGGCCACTGGCTGCCGAGGGTGCAGCTGGGACCAGCTACCAGTCAGGCTGCTTTGAAAACTGTAGGGACATAGTGCCATGGGGAGCCACGAGGTGCCACCACGGGGGTCCATGAGGTGCCACGAGGGGCCATGAGGTGCCACGAGGTGCCATGGGGAGGCTTGAGGTGCCATGGGAGCCACAGGATGCCATGGGGAGCCACAAGATGCCATGGGGAGCCACGAAGTGCCACGAAGGGCCACAGGATGCCATGGGGAGCCACAAGGTGCCATGGGGGTCCACGAGGTGCCACGGGAGTCCACGAGGTGCCACAAAGGGCCATGAGGTGCCACGAGGTGCCATGGGGAGCCACAAGGTGCCATGGGGGCCACAAGGTGCCATGGGAGCCACAAGGTGCCATGGGGGGCCACGAGGTGCCATGGGAGCCACAAGATGCCACAGGGGGCCACGAGGTGCCATGGGAGCCACGAGGTGCCGCGGGGGCCCATGAGGTGCCATGGGAGCCACAAGATGCCATGGGCAGCCACGAGGTGCCACGGGGGTCCACGAGGTGCCGTGGGAGCCATGGGGGCTACGAGGTGCCCTGGAGGGCCATGCAGTGCTGGCCTTCAGTCTCCCGGGCGCAGTGGGGCAGGTGGGTCAGCAGAGGTGCCAGGACCAGGCTGCAGTTTCCGCCTCTGCTCGAGGGCTTTGTGGCCCCCTGAGTCCACGTCGGAAGCTCTGGCCAGCCCCCGTGGTGCCTCACCTCCTACCTGCCTCAGTGCCCCGCTTCAGGGCCGCGCCTCCTCCTCACCCGCCGCGGTCTGGGCCTAGGTTGGTCCTCGGGGTGGGGCCCAGCGCACCAGGCACTACCCGAGCGGGTTTGGGCCGGAGCAGGAGGCCGCCAGGCTGCCACGCGGGTGACACGCCCGTCGCCTGTGTGACGCACAGCTGCAGCGTGCGTGGGCCCAGCACCCCGGCCCCCCGGGCAGCCCCTCCATCCCCTAGGAGAAGGGACACGTGGCAGGCGCGGGGCGGCCTCCCCTCCCGGGTGGCATTGTTATGCGGCAGGGGTGGTCGCCTGGACCCGCAGAGCGTTTCCCCGGCTGGCAGGAAAGAGGGAGTCAGGGGGGTAAAGTGACAAATTTTCTAAAAAAAAATTTTTATTGACGAATCTCCACACATATACATTCCATAATGGTATATAGTCATTGGCTCACAATATCATCACATAGTTGTGTATTCAGCACCAGGATCATTTTCACAACGTTTGCATCACTCCAGACAAAGAAATAAAAAGAAAAAACTCATACATCCCATACCCCTTACCCCTCCTTCTCACTGACCACTAGCATTTCAATCTACTCAATTTATTTTCCCTTAGCCCCCCTGTTATTTATTTTTATTCATGTTTTTTTAATTCATCTGTCCATACTCTGGATAAAAGGAGCATCAGAGACAAGGTTTTCACAATTGCACAGTCACATTGTAAAAGCTGTATATTATACACTCGTCTTCAAGAATCCAGGCTACTGGAACACAGCTCTACAGTTTCAGGTACTTCCCTCCAGCCTCTCCAATATACCATAAACTATAAAGAGATATGTATATAATGCATACAAATAACCTCCAGGATAACCTCTCTACTGTATTTGAAATATCTCAGCCACTGAAACTTTATTTTGTCTTATTTCTTGATGCTGGGTCCCAACTCATCCTGAGAGTTTTATTCCACATTGTCAGAGAGATTTACACCCCTGGGAGTCATGTCCCATGTAGGAGGGAGGGCAGTGAGTTCACCTGTGAGTTGGCTTAGAGAGAGAGGCCACATCTGAGCAACAAAAGAGGCTCTCCGAGGGTGACTCTTAGGCATAACTACAAGTAGGCTCAGTCTGTCCTTAGCAGGAATAAGTTTCATAGGGGTGAACCCCAAGATTGAGGGCTCAGCCTATTGATTTGGTTGTCTCCATTGCTTGCGAGACTATCAGAAATTCTCCAAATGAGGAAGTTGAATATTTCC
>PVIY010026251.1:0-35643 GCA_004026745.1 Myrmecophaga tridactyla
CCACCCAAATGGGTGGAGACATGTCGTCCCTTAATCCAATTTAACAAGCACTCTTGACTAAATCACATCAACCAGGGAGATGATCTCATTAGTTTCAAACATTCAGCATTGAGTAGAGATTATTCTACCTTTATGAAATGGGATTTATATTAAAACATGGCTTTTCTTAGGGGGCATACTTCTGTTCAAACCAGCACAACATAGTTCACAAAAGAAATGTCTCAGCTTAGTAACACTCAAGAAGTGCAAATTAAAACTCAATATGAGACTAATTTTCAGTAGTTAATGAGGGGATAGAAAGAAAAAAGTAAGCATAAAAAAGAATGAAATCCCTGTTATAAGGTTATATATGATTTTATGAGCATGCAATAAGTTTTTGAAGGCTCTATTACAACTTGTTCAAATGGGATTATCTCAGAGAAGCAGGGTTGGAAATGGAGGTGAGATTATTAAATTTTTCAGTTTTTAACTTTTAAAATTATTCATGTATTAATTTTGCAATTAAAAAAGTGAATAAGGGAGTACTTTTGGATAGATGGTGAAGTATGGAGCTCCAGGATTTAGTTCTTCCACTAAAATGGCTGTTAAAATGACAAAAACGTCTGAGACAACTGTTCTGGAGTTCCAGAAGCTAGAAGAACACTGTGTAACCTCTAGGAAAGACTTGAAGGAAGAAGCTGATAAACTATGGTGGAGAACAGTGAATTGCTCTCTCTTCATGGAAGCTGCCACTGCCTATCTCTCACTCTCATGGCAGGTCATTGGGGTCCAGTCCTTGGCTAGCTCTCTGGAAATGTAAAAGGATAGAAAAATCCTGTTTTCTAAGAACAAGGTGGGCACAGCCAGTCACTGATCATGGTTATTGTTTAGCAGACATGGGTTGCTGGATCCTGGGTATGAGCTATTGTTTAACCACCCCCCACCCTCCAGACAAAGGTGGTAGCAGACATTATTTCAATGCTACTACACTTGAAAAGGTCAGAGGCAGTGGAGATTTAAAGATGTCATGCTTTTCTCAGGATGTGGGCAACTGTTAGCTGAAAGGCTGCATTTGCTGGCAGGGCAGGAAAGCACGACTTTGGGAAAATGTCAATGAAGACTTCAGCGTCCTTCCTGTTCCCCTCCTCAGGGCACTTTGGAGACCTTTAGGGGTCCCTGGCCCTGTTTTGGCTGGGAAGGACTGACTTGAGAAAGTCCTCTCTGGGGTGACCCTCCTGCCAGAATTTTTCCTCCAGGCAAAAGCAGCTAGAAACAACAAAAGGAGTGTAAAAAACTATACAGGTAAAACCAAAACAAGCAGAACGGATCAAGATTCCCAGAGAAGGAACAGAGGAAAGAAAGCTTTCTCTTGTAGGTAAAACAATTGCACAAAAAGTGTAATCTTAAAAATTGTACCACATATCCAGGGGAAGAATCAGATGAAGAACTGAAAAAATCTTATCAGTTAAACATGGACTATTTCAAAGCTCAAGAATAAGTTGAACCAAGCATCAAAGAGGAGCCTTAACAAAACTAATCAACAATAAAACCCTAGACAAGAGGGAGAAACTGACCTTCAGAGTTAGTTCATCAAGATAATTAGTTGCCTAGATATCAGCAAAAAATCACTAGCTATACTAAGAAAAGGAAGATATGGCTCAGTCCAGGTAACAAATTAAAACTTCAGAGGAGACAGTATTTGGAACAACTGATAGAAGATGTTCAAACAAATTTCGTAAATCTATTCAAGGAAATGAAGGAAAATATGGATAAAGAGATAAAGGATATTAAGAAGGCATTCTGCAAGCATAAAGAAGAATTTGGAGATATGAAAGGAAACACGCAAAAAATTATGGGGATGAAAGTCACAATAAAAGAGATAAAAATACACTAGTGGCATGCAACAATAGATTTGAACAGGTAGAAGAAAGCATCAGTGAACCAAAGACAAGACGATTGAAATCTTATAAGCAGAAGAACAGATAGAGAAAAGAATGAAAAAAGTTGAGCAGGGTCTTAGTGATTTAAATGACAACATGAAACACGCAAATATAATTGTCATGGGAATCCCAGAAGGAAAGGAGAAGAAAAAAGGAGCAGAAAGAATATTTCTGGAAATAATGGCTGAAAATATCCCAGCACTTATGAAAGACAGAATTACACGTGTCCATGAAGTACAATGTACTTCAAACAGAACAGATACAAATAGACCTACTCTGAGACAGATAATAATCAGAATGTCAAAAGCCAAAGATAAAGAGAGAATTCTGAAAGCAGCAAGAGAAAGATGATTCATCACGTACAAGGGCTCCACATAAGTTCTGATTTCTCAACAGAACCATGGGGTTAGAAGCCAGTGGTATGATATATTTAAAATACTGAAAGAGAAAACTGCCAGTCAAAAATTATTTATCTGGAAAAACTGTCCTTCCAAATCAGGAACAGTTTAAAATATGTACAGATAAACAAAAACTGAGATAGTTCATTAAAAGGTGACCTACCCTACAAGAAATACTAAAAAGAGAATTGCAAACTGAAAGGATAAGACAAGAAAGAGTGGTTTGGAGTAGGTTGAAGAGATGAAGATTAACTGTAAGGTAACTAAAAGGGTAAAAAGAACAACAAGAAAAGATATGACATAAAAAATCAAAGGATAAAATGACTGAAGTTAGTACTGTCCTTACAGTAGTAACATTGAATGTTAATGGATTAAACTCCCCAATCAAAAGGCATAGATTTGCAGGATGGATAAAAGGAAAGCAACTATATGCTGTTTACAAGACCACTCAACTTAGACCCAAGGACATAAATAGGTTGAAAGTGAAAGGATGGAAAAGATCCCATGCAAATAGCAACCAAAAAAGAGCTGGGATAGCTATACTAATATTAGACCAAATAGATTTTAAGTCAAAGACTTATAAATAAGAGACAAAGTAGGACTCTATATATTAGTAAAAGGGGCAGTCCACCAGGAAGAAACAACAATCATAATTATTCATTCACCTAACCATGGTGCCCCGAAATACATAAGGTGAACAATGGCAAAACTGAAGGGAGAAATTGAAACATCTACAATGATAGCTGGAGAATTCGATATACCACTCTCATCAATAGATAGAGCATCTAGAAATAAGGTCAATAAGGAGATAGAACTCAAATAATATGATGAAAGAACTAGTCCTAACATACATATAGAATATTGCACCCCAAAACAGTAGATTTACAGTCTCTCAAATGTGCATTGATCATTCTCCAGGAGAGACCATATGAGTCACAAAACAAGTGTCAATACATTTAAAAAGACTGGAATTTCACAAAGCACTTTTTCTGACCATAGTTGAATGATGCTAGACATTAATAACAGGCAGAGACCTGGAAAATTAACAATTATATGGAAATTAAAGAACATACTCTTAAACAATCAGTGAATCAAAGAGGAAATTGCAAGGAAAATCAGAAAATATCTTCAGATTAATGAAAACAAGTATACAATACATCAAAACTAAGGGGTTGCAGCAAAGGTAGTGCTGACAGGGAAATGTATAACCCTTAACGCATACGTTAAAAAAGAAGAAAAAGGTAAAATCAAAGACTTAACTGCACACCTGGAGGAAGTAGAAAAAGAACAACCAACAAATCCCAAAGCAAGCAGAAAGGAAGAAATAAATATTAGAGTAGTAATAAATGAAATTCAGAATAAAAATTGAAACAATTAACAAAACCAAAAGTTGATTCTTTGAGATAAATAAAATTGACAAACTTAGCTATAGACTGAAAAAGGAAAAGGGAGAGAAGATACAAATAAATAATATAAGAAATGGGGGGGGCATTATTACTGACCCCACAGAGATAAAAATGATCATAAGAGGATACTATGAATAACTGTATGCCAACAAATTAGACAAACTAAATGAAATCAACAGATTCCTAGAAAAACAAGAACAGCCTACACTGTCCCTAGAAGAAGCAGAACATCTCAATGGGCCAATTAAAAGTAAAGAGATGGAATCAGTCATCAAAAACCTCCCAAGAAAGAAAAGTCCAGGACAAGATGACTTCATAGGTGAATTTTACCAGTCATTCCAAGAAGAATTAATACCAACTATGCTCAAACTTTTCCAGAAAATTGAAGTGAAGGGAAAACTACTTAGCTTATTTTATGATCTCAACATTACCCTAATACCAAAGCCAGTTAAAGATACTATGAGAAAAGAAAATTACAGACCAATGTCTATTATGAGTAAAGATGCAAAAATTCTCAACTATATATTTTCAAATCCTACAGTATATTAAAAGATTTACACACCATGAACAAGTGACTTTTTATCCCAGGTATGCAAGTATGGTTCAACACAAGAATATCAATTAATGTAAAACATTATATTAACAAATCAAAAGGGAAAAACACATGATCATCTTGATTAACACAGAAGAGGCATTTGCCCAAATCCATCCTTTCTGGTGAAAAACACTTCAAAAGATAGGGATAAAAGGAAACTTCCTCAATATGATAAAGGACATATATGAAAAACTCATAGCTAACATCATCCTCAATGATGAAAGACTGAAAGCTTTCCTTCTAAGATCTGGAACAAGACAAGGATGTCTACTGTCACCACTGTTATTCAACATTATACTAGAAGTTTTAGCTAGGGTAGTTAGGCAAGAAAAAGAAATAAAAGGCATACAAATTGGGAAGGAGGAAGTATAACTTTCCTTATTTTCAGATGAGATTATCCTATATATTCAAAGTCCTAAAAAATCTATGACAAAGCTACTAGAGCTAACAGATGAGTTCAGCAAAGTGCCAGGATACCAGATCAACATGCAAAAATTCTAAGTGTTTCAATATATGTTAAAGAGCAATCTGAGGAGGAAATCAAGAAAAAATTAGATTTAAATATCAAGTAGAAGAATCAAATATCTAGCAATAAATTTAACCAAGGATATAAAGGAATTCTAGTTCATATAAAATTACTAAACATTGTTAAAAGAAATCAAAGAAAATCAAAATAAATGGAAGGACATTTCTTGTTCAAGGATTGGAAGACTAAATATCATTAAGATGTCAATTCAACCAAACTGATTTGCAGATTCAATGCAATCCCAATAAAAAATTCCAACAGCCTACTTTGCAGAAATGGAAAAGCCATTTATTAAATTTATTTGGAATGATGGGAATTCTGAATAGCCAAGAACATCTTGAAAAAGAAGAACAAAGTTCAGGGGCTCGTACTTCCTGACTTTAAAGCATATTACAGAACTACAGTGGTCAAAACAGCATGGTATTGGCATAAGGATAGATATATTGACCAATGGCATTGAACTGAGAGTTCAGAAATAGACCCTCACATCTGTGGCCAATTGGTTTTTGACAAGGATGCCAAGTTCACTCGACTGGGAAAGAGTAGTTTATTCAACAAATGGTGCTGGGAGAGCTGGATATCCATATACAAGCAAATGAAAGAGGACCCCTATCTCATACCACATATAAAAATTAGCTCAAAGTGGATCAAAGGCTGGATGATGTTATTAACATGGCAATATAATGTTAATATATATTGAAAAACTTTCAATATATATTGAAAAACTTTCCCCACAGAGTCAGTGAATAAGACAGTTTTCACTTATTCAGAACTTTGGAGGAAGGTATGGACTGGAGAAAGGTGCCACAAATGCTGAATCAAAGAAAGAGAAAAGTATTAGGTAGGAAACTTCTGTCTTGAACCAGCTTGTCCTTTACCTCCCTGCTCATTCAGTCTCACATAGCACGGGAAGGGCACAGTGTGCAACAGGCACAATAGCTGGGATCCCTTCCACCTTCCACTGGGCTCACAGCCTATAAAATCTCTCACATCAGTAAGACTGATCCCTACCTAAATCCAGATATAGATACTCAACCCCATAGGGACCCATGGCAGGATGTAAGCAATGGAGGAAGTTGGAATCAAAAAGGGCAGCAGGGAATAGCCACCAAAATGGAGGATCAGGGAAGAAGCTACAAAGTCTTCCCTAAAAACAGCAAGTACCCTGGCAGAAAATACCCATATTAACTGTTTGGGGGCCTGGGGGATAAGGTACATTTAAAGGCCCAGGTCAGTGAGGGACAAAGGGTCTGAGAAAGTCGACAGAGACTGTGTTTCTAGCACTGGCTTCTAGTTCCTATCCCCCCCTATTGAAGAAAACAGCAGCTGGAGGCTTATCCTTGCCTGGGGGAGGGCTGCAGGCTAGGGCAGCTGGTGAAATCCTCTGCCACAAGTAAAATGAGGGACATAGCCACATTATGTCAGATTTTGGCTGGTGAAGTAAGAACACAAGAACCCTGCAATTTCAGCTCCACCAGGTTAGACTCTTGCCAGGGCTTTCAGAGGTAAATAGCTTCTGAGGATAATTAAGTCACCAAACAGCATCATGTGCTGGGCAGGCTGGAAAGTTCAGGGGAACTGCAGGGCTTTTCAGAGCCTCTCCAGACCCTATCCCAGGCCCATTGAAGCTTATCTACAGCCCCTATGTGGGTACCTACACCTATCTAGCCTGAGAAGTATGGATGGCCCACCCAACTATCAAAGTGGTGCCCTAATAAAAACCCAGGCAACAACTAAACCCTAGACCAAAGAGAGAAACTGACCTTCAGAATAGATCTATCAAGATAATCAGATGACCAGATATCAGATAAATTCCCAAGGCATTACTAAAACCCAGTAATAAATGGGCCAGTCAAGGGAACAGATAAAAAAATCAGAGGAGATACAGAATCTGGAACAACAGATCAAAGATGTACAAACAAATCTCTTGAATCAATTTTAAAAAATGAAGGTTTATCTTTATAAATGTATATAAAGATATAAAGGATATTAAGAATATACTAGAAGAGCATAAATAAATTGAAAGAATACATAGAAAATAACAGATAATATGGAAAGAAAAGATACTACTATATATGAAATTAAAAATACTGGGGATGCTCAAGAGTAGCTTTGAATAGGCAGAAAAAAGAATCAGTGCACTAGAAGATCAATCGAATTTGAACAGACAAAAGAACAAATGGAGAAAAGAAGGAACAATTTGAGCAAGATCTCAGGGAAATGATTGACAGTACAATGCACACAAAATATATGCATCATGGGTGTCCTAGAAAAAGAGAAGGGAAAAGGTCCAGGATCTGCCTACTCGAAGATTCGATCTTCATATTTGAAAAAATAATGGCTGAAAATTTCCCAAGTCTTATAAAAGACATAGGCAAATCCAAGAAACCTGACATATTCCAAACAGAAAAAATTTGAATAGACACACTCCAACACACAGTGTAATCAGACTGTCAAATGCCAAAAAGAAGGAGAAAATTGTGAAAGCAGCAAGAGAAAAGCTATTCACCACATACAAAGAAAGGCAAATAAAACTAAGTGCTGATGTCACATCAGACACCATGGAGGCAAGAAGGCAGTTATATGATATAATTAAGATACTGAAAGAGAAAAAAATGCCAGCCAAAAATTCTCTATACAGCAAAGCTGGCTTTCAAAAATCAGGGAGAATTTAAAATATTCCAGATAAAAAGCTGAGTGAGTTTGTTAAGAGACCAGTCCTATGAGAACTACTAAAGGGAGTCCTGCTGACGAAAAGAAAAGGCAGAAGAGAGAGGTCTGGAAGAGGGTACAGAGTTGAAGAACATTAGTAAGTGTAACTTAAAGGATAAAAAGAAAAGAAAAGAATGGATCTGACAAAAAACAAAGGATAAGATGGTTGAATCAAGAATTGCCTTTACAGTAAAAACTTTGAATGTTAATGGGTTCAACTCCCCTATCTAAAGACACAGATTGGGGCTCAGCAGGCAGAGTTCTCACCTGCCATGCTGGAGAACTGGGTTCGATTTCTGGTGCCTGCCCAGGCAAAAACAAAAAAACACAGGCTGGCAGAAGGAATTAGAATATATTCTCCTGCCATATGCTGTTAGAGACCCATCTTAGATCCAAACTTGCACATAGGTTGTAGGTGAAAGTGTGGAAAAAAGATACTCCACACAAATAGTATCCAAAAGAAAGCTGGCGTAGCTATATTAGTATTAGAAAAAGTAGACTTTAAATGTAAAAATAAGAGATAAAGGACACTATATAGTAGTGAAAGGGGCAATTCACCAAGAAGAAATAACGATTATAAATATCTGTGTTCCTAATCAAGGTGCCCCAAAGTATATGAGGCAATCACTGGTGAAACTGAAGGGAATAATAGATGACTCTACCATAATAGTGGGAGACTTCAACACACCACTCTCTCCAATAGATAGAAAAACTAAACAGAGGATCAATAAAGAAACAGAGAACCTAAATAATATGATATATGAATGAGACCTAACAAACATATATAGGACACTACATCTGAAAACAGCAGGATACATATTCTTCTCTAGTGTTCATGGAACATTCTCAAGGATCCCTATGCTGGGCCACAAAACATATCTGAATAAAATTAAAAAATTGAAATTATACAAAGTATTTTCTCTGATCATAATAGAAAGAAGCTGGAAATCAATAACAAATGGAGACCCAGAAAAAACACAAACATACTGAGATTAACAACACAATCTTAAAAATCAGTATGTCAAAGAAGAAATTGCAAGAGAAATCAGTAAATATCTTGAGGCAAATTAAAATGAGAACACACTGTATCAAAACACATGGGATGCAGCAAAGGAGGGGCTAAGAGGGAACTTTATAGCACTAAACACATTATTAAAAAGGAAGAAAGAGCTAAAATCAATGACCTAACTGAACAACTGGGGAAACTGGAGAAAGAACAGATAACTAATCCCAAAGGAAGCAGAAGAAAAGAAATAACAAAGATTGGAGCAGAAATTAATGAAATGAAGAATAAAAATTCAATAGAATCAATAAAACCAAAAATTCATTACTTGAGAAAATCAATAAAATTGACAAACCCTTAATCAGAAACAAGGTGAGGTGTATTACCACAGATCCTGAACAAATAAAAAGATCATAGGTGGTTACTATGAACAACTGTATGCCAAAAAGCTAGAGAACTTAGATGAGAAGACAGCTTTCTGCAAACACACAAGCAACCTACACTGACTCAAGAAGAAATAGAAGACTTGAACAAACCAATCACAAGTCATGATATCAAATCAGTTATCAAAAACCTACCAACAAAGAAAAGCCCATGACTGAACAGATTCACAGGCAAATTTTACCAAGCATTCCAAGAAGAACTAATATCATTCCTGTTAAAACTCTTCCAAAAAAATTGAAGAAGAGGGAATACTAACTAGTTCATTAGTAGCCAACATAATCCTAAGAACAAAGATGCATATAGATACTACAAGTAAAGAAAACTTCAAACCAATTTCCCTAATAAATATAGATGCAAAAATCCTCAAAAAAATACTTGCAATCCAAAGCATATTAAAAGAATTATACACCATGAACAAGTGGGTTTTATCCCAGTATGCAAGGGTGGTTAAGTGCAAGAAAATCAATTAATGTAATATGCCATGTTAACAAATCAGAAGGGAAAAACTGCACCATCTCGATTGATGCAGAACAGGAATGTGACAAAATCCAGCAATCTTTCTGTATAAAAACACTTTGAATGATAGGAATCGAAGGAAACTTCCTCAACATGAGAAAGGGCATATATGAAAAACCTACAGCTAACATCATAGTCAATGATGAGAGACTGCAAGCTTTGCTCTAAGATCAGGAACAAGACAAGGATGCCTGCTGTCACCACTGCTATTCAATATTGTGCCAGAAGTTCTAGCTAGAGCAACTAGGCAAGAAAAAGAAATAAGAGGTGTCCAAATTGGAAAGGAAGAAGTAAAACTGTCATTATTTGTAGATGATGTGATCCTATATTTAGAAAATAGAGAATAAAATGACAGGAAAACTACTTGAGCTAATAAGTGAATTCAGCAAATTGCGGCTACAAAATCAACATGCAATAAAATCAACAGTGTTTCTATACATTAGTAATAAGCTATGTGAGGAGGTAATCAAGAAAAAAATTCCTTTTACAATAGCACCTAAAAGAATAAAATAACTACAAATAAACCTAACAAAGGATGTGAAGTACTTCTACACAGAAAACTATAAAACACTGCTAAAAGAAATCAGAGGCCTGAATAAATGGAAAGACATTTTGTGTTCACAGATTGGAAGGCTAAATGTCACTAAGATGTCAATTTTACCCAAATTGATCTACAGATTCAATGCAATACCAGTGAAAATTTCAATGTACTACTTTGCAGAAATGGAGAAGCTAATTATTAATTTTATTTGAAAGGGTAAGGGGCTTTGAATAGCCAAAAACATCTTGAAAAAGAGAATGAAGTAGGAGATATCACACTTCCTGACTTTAAAGCTTATTGTGAAGTCAGAGTGGTCAAAACAGCATGGTACTGGCATAAAGACAGACACATTGATCAATGGAATTGAATGGAGAGCTCAGAAATAGACCCTCAGACCTATGATCTATTGAATTTTGATAAGGATCCCAAGCCCACTCAACTGGGACAGAATAGTCTCTTTAATAAATGGTGTTGGAAAAACTGGATATCCATAACCAAGAAAAGAAAGAGGACCTCTGTTTCACACCCTAATAAAAATTAATTCAAAATGAATCAAAGACATAAATATAAGAACCAGTACCATAAAACTCCTAGAAGAAAATGTGGGGATGCATCTTCACAATCTAGTGATAGGTAGTAGTTTCTTAGACTTTACACCTGAAGCACAAGCAATGCAAGAAAAAATAGGTAAATTCAAAATTGTAAACTTCACTGCTTCAAAGGACTTTATCAAAAGGGTGAAAATGAAACCAACTCCATGGGAGAAAATATTTGGAAACCACGTATCAGATAAGGGTTTGGTTTGATATCTAGTATGCATAAAAAATCCTACCACTCAACAATAAAAAGACAAACAACCCAATTAAAAAATGGGCAAAGGACATGAATAGACATTTTTCCAAGGAGGAAATACAGATGGCTGAGATGCACATGAAAAGATGCTCAGCTTCACTAGTTATTAGGGAAATGCAAATCAAAACCACAATGAGGAATGGCTGCTACTAAAAAAACAGGCAATTATGAGTGTTGCCGAGGATATGAAAAAAATTGGAACACTTATCACTGCTGGTGGGAATGTAAAATGCTACAGCTGCTATGGCGGATGGTTTGGCAGCCCATCTGGAAACCAAATATAGAGTTGCCTTATGACTGGGCTATCCCGCATCTTGGTATATACATGGAAGACCTGAAAGCAGGGACTTTAACAGACATTTGCACACCACTGCTCATAGTGGTGTTATTTACAACTGCCAAAAGATGGAAACAAACTCAAATGTCCATCAACAGATGAATGGATAAACAAAATATGGAATATACATATGGTGGAATATTTTTCAGTAGTAAGAAATTGAGTCTTTAAGCATGTGACAACATAGATGATCCTTAAGGACATTATGTTACATGAAATAAAGTCAGACACGAAAGGACAAATATTTTATGATCTCACTGTTATGAACTAACTCTAAAATGTAAATCCATAGACATAAAATATAGAATATAGGTTGCCTTGATATAGAATGAGGCTAAGGAATGGGGAGTGGTTGCTTAATGTGAGCAGAATGTTTAACTAGTATGAACTTAAACATCTGAAAATGGACAGACGTGATTGTAGTACACTACTGTGAGAATAATAAATAGTGCTGAATGTTGTGCAAGTGTGATGGAAAAGGGTTTAGAGTCATGTATGTCACCAGAAGGAAAGTTGAAGGTTAAGACATGGGAATGTAGAACACAGAGAATCTTGTGGTGGACAATGTCCATGATTAAATATATAAATATAAAAAAGTTATTTCATGAACTAGAACAGATGTATGATCCTATTATAAGTAGTTAATAATAGAGGGGTATATGGTAAAAATGTACTTATCACAAACTATGGATTATAATTAACACTAATATTTTGATACTCTTTCATCAACAGCAACAAATGTACCACACCAACACTGTGGGTCCACAATATGGGAGGATAAGGAGTATGGGAGAATTAGAGTTATCTGTTTTCTTTTTATTTCTTTTCTGGAGTAATGAAAATGTTCTAAATTTGATCATGAGGCTATATGTACAGCCATGTGATGATACTGTGAACCAATGATTGTATACTTTGGATGGTTTCTGTGCTGTGTGAATATATCTCAATAAAATTGCATTTTAAAAAACTGAGGGAAAAAAAAAACTGACCAGAGACCTATATATAAGAACCAGGACTGTGAAACTCTTAGGAGTGTACATATGACTATAATAAAAAGTAAAATAAAACATAGGACTGTAAAACACCATGAGCCCTATTGTAGGTGATGGGCTATACTTAATACAAGAATGTTCATTCATTAATCATAACAAGTTAGCAATACTAATATATGGTTGTAATAACAGGTGGTATATGGGAAAAATACATCCATTGTAAATAATGGATGATAGATAAAACTATTTTAATGATATTTCATCAATTATAATAAAGGTAACTACTGTTAAAAAAAGGTACAATTATTTTAAAAAGTGCTCCCGTCGATTGTGGCACGTGCTCCGCACCAATGCGGTGTTAGTGGTGGGTGATGAACGGGAATCCTGAATTTTATACACGATTGCTTTGTAAACTTACAACTTCTCTAATAAAAAAATGAATATAATGAAAATTAGAAAGCATGCAACTGATGAGTACCTAGAGATTTGTAAAATCTTATCAGATATTCAGAAGATTAAGAAATGTTATATATAGCTTAGAACGGATTCCCCAGAATTGGACTCTGAAGTCAAGATTTGTTTGTGTTCAAGTATTTTATTTGGGAAATGTTTCCAAATATTTCTCATGTGAGAGTGGGAAAGTGAGACAGAGTAGGGAAGGCAGCCAATAAAACATACATTATCAAGCCCTTGTCCACTGCTAGTTTTCCTGGCAAAGAGGTGAAAATGCTGGGGTATTTACAGACCAACTCCTGTCGTATGGACTTTGATTCCAAAGGGAAATATTGGCTTATCTTTTGAAAAATGGTTAAACAAGCATATTCCATCAGTTTAGAGTAGCATCTGTTATTTGTGAACACTGGGTTTAACTTGTGTGTTGTCTGCATATTTTACCTCTTACTACTGTGGTAAGAGTAAAAATATTACTGATATTTCACAGTTAAATAGAAGTCCCTACAGGCGGAGGGACTGAAATTTCTTATACATACCTTTATGTCTTCTGTGTTTTAACTTGATAGTTGTCATATTTGCCAGATATAATCTTATATATTTATTTCAACTCCTACTTTTAAAAGATTCTTTCTTTTTTTTTTTTTTTTTCTTCCAGATTTGGTGATTTCACTACTGGGCAACACATATGTAACATTTTGAAATTTTAAATACATTTTAGCATTTTAAAATTTTCTTAACATTACTCTCACACTCAGCCATGTATATTTGAAAGCTTGAGAAATCTTTCTCATGTATATGATGTTGGTAGTTTTTTCACAATCTTTGTAAATGAATAACGCACGGGTTAATGCTTAGTAATAAATCTACTTCTGATTAAATCCTCATTTAAATGTTGGTGGCCTTGTTTTTGAATGAAAGTAGGAAATATTTAGATTGATCTAATCAAATTTTCTATGCACTTGCCACATTCTTTGCTGGCCATTGATTTGACATTCAGCTCACTTCAAAATGACTGAGCAACAAGGTAATTTCCTTTTCCCTTCTGTCTCTTTTACAGAGGCAGAGCTTGTTTTACATATTTTTTTCTATTATAATATAATATGAGATTATTTTTATAATTCTGTGTCCAATCAGTTATTTCCTTAGATTTGTAGATGGACTACTGAGATATATTTCTTTAAGTAGCCACACAGAGTTTGCAAAAAGTATATAGCAAATAGAAGTGATTAAAAATAGAATAGAATTCAAAGACAATTTTAATTTTTAGAACTCAGAAATAGCAGGAGAAAAGCTGTTTGTAAGTAACCCTGGTAGTCTCAGTAGGCTGAACTAATTAAAATATATTTCCCTGCTATAAATTCTAACAGAATGAAAAACCACCAAACTTCTTAGATATTTGTGATTGTATATCTCCTATCTGAAAATGGATCTAGAAATGATAACATGGCTAGGAAAAAAACCTAAAATCTAAATCATAATATTTGATTATGTGACTTATATCCATTGTTGGTTACCTTTGATTTTAAAAGAAATAAAATTAAACTTTCTTTCAATTCCTTCTATATTCATATTTCCATGGATTATAAACCTTCACATCCTAGTTTTGTCATATAATTAATTCCCCCAGGAGGACAGTGCAAACCTGTTGGAACCGAGCAGGTTTTCACTTTATTTCCTGGTAGTCCCTTTAATTCATGTCAATATTTTAAGAAGGTTAATAGCTAAATGGTTATTCTGCTGTTCAGAGTTCCTCTGTAAATAGCCAGACCATGCCCTCTACCTAAAGGATATTTTTTAGTTAGAACTCTTAATTGTGATGGAAATCCATCTCAGCCAAACTTAAGCAAAAAGGGGTATTTATTGGCTCTAATAACGGGAAAGTGCAGAGAAGGACAAAGTTTCTGGCTCTGATGGATCTAGGGATTCAAAAGAGGTTATCAGATTTTACATTTATGTTCTTCCCTTCTCTTGCTCTATCTCTCTATCTCTCTCCCCCTGCCTTAATCTACATTTTCTCTGTGTTGTCTTCATCTTTTTCTATTGTAGCCACCTTGTACCCCTTAATTCACATTCAGTCAGCCTGACACACTATACCAAAACACAGGGGCTTAAAAAATGCCAACTCTTTTATAATTTTTCATGGGTCAGGAATTCAGACCAGGCTCAGGGGGGGTGACTCATTTCTTTTCTGCTTGGTGAGCACAAGAATTTGAATATCCAGGATGCCTTCTTTATTCACCTGCCTGGCACTCCAGCTCAGATGGCTGAAATAGCATAGTGATGCTAAAACAGTAATTAGGTAGGGAGTTTCATTTTTATCCCCTAATTTCAATAAGAAATATTTCAAGTGGAAGATTTTATTCATCATGTTGACATGTAGCCATGTACCCTTTTTTGGTTATCCTAAGTTTATTCTATGAAGATCACTGTTTTAGTCAGGATTCTCTAGGGAAACAAACCAACAGGAGATACTTGTAAATATGAGTCTCTATAAAAGTGTCTTAGGCAACCATGGGGGGCATGAGTCCAAAGTCTACAGGGCAGGCCACAAGCAGGCAACTCCAATGAGGGCCCTCAATATATTGCCCAGGAGAGACTTGCAGACTGAAGCAGAGAAGGAGATTCTCTGTTTCATACAGCAACAGGAATCAATTTTGCCACTTTTTGCCACTTCAAAACAAGAGTTACCACCATCCAATCTGCAACAACACATTCCTCTAAGGCTTCAAAAGAAGTATCTTTTGAGTCCGTATTTCTACCCACAGTCTCTTCAAAGCAATCTAGGTTTTCTCCAACAAGCTTCTCACAATTCTTCCAGAATCCTCTCCTTATCCATTTAAAAACCCATTCAAACATGTTTGGTATCTGCAGATGCAGTAGCATCCTACTTCTCTGGTACCAAAATGTGTTTTAGTTTGCTGAAGCTGCCAGGATGCAATACACCAGAGATGGACTGGCTTTCCTAAAGGGGATTTATTTAGTTACAAACTTATAGTATTTCAGAGGAAAGACAGCTAGATTTCATCTGAGTTTCTCTGTCACAAGGGAAGGCACATGATATCTGCTGGCCTTCCCTCCTGGCTTCAGGGTTCAAACAGCTTTCTCCAGGGTGATTCCTTCCTGCATCTTCAAACATCTGAGTGTGAGCTGGCTCTGACCTCTGCCCTGCATTGTGCTCAGCTATACTGAGCTCCTCGGTGCTGTGCTGAGCTGTTTCTCTCTCTCCTGACTTCTCCTTTTAAGCCTCTCTCTTGGAGAAGGCACTCCCCTTAGCCAAACGTAGATGTAATCAGCCATATATGAAATCGACATGCTGATGATTTAAACCCACGGCAACAGAACAACTGAGCACTATTACCTGGCCAAGTTGATACCTCAACCTAACTACACAATCACTGTTTACTTTTACTTTAAAAATTTTATTGTGTGTATGGAAATAACTGTGTGGCTTTTCTGAATTGACTTATCATTGTTGTATCTAATGACAATAGACACATCTTGATGGACTATATTTTAGTAAAGTTAATTTTGATGTGTTAGTAATTTAAGATATTTATATTCATAGAGGGATTAGCCACAATTTTTTCTTCTGTTTGCTTTTGTCCAAGGCTGGTATTAGACCATGTTATCTTTATAAACTAACCATCTTTTCAATATATATTTTATTTCTTATATAAGGAAGTAATATTTTCCTTGAAAATCTTAGAAGATATTACCCAGAAAAGCATCTAGGTTAGGATCCATTTGGGGGAGGTAATATTCTAATAATATTTTCCATTCTTCCATGATTGCAGGTTTATTTAGTTTTTCTACTTTTAGAATCAATTTTGATAATTTATATTTTACTAGAAAAATTATTCATTTTATTGAGGTATAAATTTTATGTTGTAAAATTCCACTTGACTCTCCATATCCATTCTTCAGCTAGCATTGTCCTCCAGGAGGCTACTTGTAGGGACTACATCAGTTAGAGCCCTTCCCTTCTGATTTCTGGTTGGATCACCCAATCAAGGTATTGGAGGAGAGGGCGGTTAAGTATTCATTCACCTGTTTCTCTCATAATAGTTCACCTGAGGCTGTCAGGGTTACCAGTGGTCTCAGCTCTTCTCACGTTTGCTTAACTCTTCTCAAGTTTCTACTTAACATTCTCCTTTTAGGGTATTGATTTAGTATTTTTAGGTTTTTTTCTCTTATCATCAGGGTTCTTCAGGCCTCTGATTCATCATCCTGAGAGAATCAGAAATCCTGCTTTTTGAAAATCTGTCTTTCTTTGAATAGAAAATGAAATAATTGTTTGCTTTAATTTGTAACATATTAATTCAAGGGAAATCATGTAATACCTAATTATTGATTTATAAAAGTTAATTGGAATTCTGACCATAGAGGAAAGCAAAAATTAAATTGTATACAAAACTCTTTAGCATTTTGACATTCTTTTTAATCATACAGGCATATATGCATATGCACATATATACCCCCTGCATATCAGTAGTTACTATATAAATATAATTTTTTCATTTTATTAAGCTTTCTTTGGAAGCTTAATAAATATATTGTGGGTATTTTCCCAATCATCTAATGTACTTCAAAAATATTTTGAAAGATTCATAGTATTCTATTTTACATATGCAATGTAATTTGTAAAAGCAGACCCATATTTTTTGGATTTATGCTTAATAAAATTATTTTGTGTATAATGTATATATTTCCTTTATATGCACTGGATAAAATTGAACTACTCTTTAAAAAGAACACTGTTTCCTATATTTTTTGCTATTTTACATAATGCTATAACAACTCTAAGTGACCGTGAGGCATGTAAGCACATTTCAAATTATTTCTTTTGTAGTGAGGTAGGATTATTGAGACCAAACAGGAATGTTTTAAAGGATCCTTGATGATTGTTGCCAAACATTTATACCATTGTCAACTTGTACCAGCATTGTTTGAGGATGTGTGTTTTAAAGTATGATTTCCCTTCATTAATTATTAATTTAAAAGAAAATCTTTGCCTTTTTTAATGTTAAACATAATTTAAAGAGGTATTTTATTGTTTATATTTCATTTTATTTGATTAATTGTTAGGATAAATATTTTCAATATAATTATAGGACATTTATATTTCTTCTGTGATTCTTTAATGAATTTATCCATATTTCTACTTAGTTTTAGTCTTTTATCCTCATTTTGGGAAACTTCTTTAAGTAAGTTAAACTATTTTCATAGTTCTTTATTTGCCAGTTAGTTGATTTTTAAATGATTTTTTTTTGCATACAAACACCTTCAGTCTTTATATATTCAATGTTTTAATTCATTTTTGTTGTTGATATTCCTTCTATTACAGTTTGGCTGAGGACGTCCTTCCCCAAACTTATATTGCTGGCATTTTCCATTTTTCAATTTATTTGAGATGAAATATAAATTAAACCTAGATCCACATTTTATATCATATATATTTTTGATAATAGTTAACCAGTTACCCAGCCCAAGTATGTTTGTATATTTAAACTCAATTTGAATCATGAGTTCTGCTTTTTTAGTGTTTTAGAAAACAAAGAGCACAAAGCTAAAAACACAGGTATAGAAAGGAAAACTGTTTTCTTTTATCTCTACCTTTGCATCATTCATATTTGTATACAGTACTGTTGCTCATCCTATTTTACATGCTTTTATTGTTTTAAAAAATCATGGATTTTATTTCTTCCCAAGTATTACTCCTTTTTCTCTCCTGTTATTTATTCTTGGCCAGTGTTGCCAATTATAATATAGATTGCTTGTGAACGGATATGTCTGAAAGGATATTTGTACTGAGCACAGTTAATTCTAGTCACAGATCTAATGTCAAAATGAAGTAATCAGTATATATCCTGTCCCTTGCCACTCTCCACCAGTCTCAGATTCTGTTTCAGGGAACAAAACTGCAGCCCCTTTTTCTTCTGCAGCAACAATCCAAGTGAGATAACAGAGTGTTCAATTAGCTGAGCTAATGGAGCAGCACCCCCAGTTAATAGCGAGAAAGGTTTTGAAGCCTTCATGCTTCCTGCTCAATTTCAGTCTCTCTGATAACATTTTAACTGCCTGAAGAATCCTCTTTATTTAAAGGCATTCTTCCTGTACTTTATTAGTGGGGAATATTCCAGCTAAATCCCAAAGATGTCAACTTTGGTGGGCACATGGAGGAACATTTAGGTCATAAATAATGCATTTTTCCAACCCATCTTACTTCTTCTACCTTTGGATTCATTCAAAGTCAGTCTCTATGTGTGTGTGTGGGGAGTGGGGTGGACAGGAAATGAAGATTTTTGTCATAGTCTTTCCCATAATTTGCTGCACATCTGCTGTCTTCCTGGAGCGGAAGCTTTCAAAAGTTTGAGAGAAGGAAGTTGAATTGTCGTTTTCCTTGAAATACGTGGTGCTAACAGCAAGTGTGGTAATGAGTACGAAATAAGGTATGCAGATATAACAGTGGGAATGCTGTGGGAATCCATTCTTTCAACCCTGTAAATGCTGGAGGAAGCTGCCATGCACTGATGTGGTCATGGCACATTGTGGCATATTGAAGGACGCTGAGTTTATATTCAGAAGATTTGGGTTGGAGAGTAGGTTCTGCTGCTTACTGGCCCTAAAGGTTGATACTCCCTTCCTCTTTCAACCTTAGATTCTTTATCTTTATTTTACATGATGAGTGTGAGAAGAAAAGGAAATAATATGTAAAAAGTGTCTTGTAAACAGAAAGGGTTGTGCAAAATATAAGGATGTGTTATTGTTCTTCCTGATGTACCACAAAGAAAGGGGTAGGAGAGAAGTTCATTTGTAAACCTTTTCTAGGAAGGCTTGTGGTAAAGACTGAGGAGAATGAAGGAATTATGTTTGATCAGTCATCCCAGAGACTGTGCAGGTCTGAGGGCATGTCCTCCAGAACCTTGTCACAAATTTAGAAATTTGTTTTGCTTGAAATAGGTACCCTCAGAAGATGTTATTTTCACATTGATGGGTAATTCTTGAAGTTCAAGTCTTTAGGAATGGGTCCATCCCCCCATTCAAGCATCCCTCCACCTATCCAGTCATATCGTAAACATTCACCATGTGCTGACTTGACATAAGGTACTGCAATGATGACAAAGACACACTTTCTACTTTGAAGGCATTTGAAGTCCTAAAAAAAGTTATAAACATGGCAATTACAGGGGTAGCTCTTTTCTTTTTACAATAAACACAGTCTCAAAAGAAGTCCATATAAGTAAAAATAAATGTGGTTTACACAACTACTCTAGAAATTCACATACAAATTTAAAGGAGTGCTATCATTTTGAGAGCCCCCTAACCACTCTATTATTTCTTTCTGTTTTCAGACCATTTACTTCTAAGGTGGCTACTATATTGTTCCTATTTTAAAACCTCCATACCTATTTAAACTTTTCTCTGTAAAATCAGAACCAATACATTAGTTGAAATGGTTCAGCTCAGGCTTCTTTTAGTAAGAGAGCCCAAGTTACCAGAATCAAACAAGACTGCTGAAACAAGAATAAATTATAGCCTACAAAATGCATAATGTCCGCACTTCCCTTCCCCCCCACACGGAAATAAGAACAAACAAGCAGGCAAAAAGACCAACCAAACAAAAAAAATCAAAGAACAAAAAATTCAGCAAATGGTGCTGCAATAATGGGATACTTACATGGAAAAAGAATGAAATGTGTGATGTCTTAGTTTGCTAAGGCTACTATAACAAATATCACATACTTTTTGGTTTAAGCAACAGGCTAGAAGTCTGAAATCAAGCTGTCAACTGGCCACACTTTCTCTAATATCTGTAGAGTTCCTGTGATGGCTTGTCAGCAATCCATATCTCAATATCTGCTTCTGTCACACGGTGATATATCTCTTTCTATTTCCTCCTCTGGTTTCTACTTCTGTGTCCAAATTTCCTTTGCTTAGAAGGAATTCAGTGGTCTTGGATTGAGGCCTACCCTGATTCAATTTGTTCTCATTTTGAAAGAATCTTCGAAGATCCTGTGTACAAGTGATCCTACACAAGCACCAGGAGGACTTGAACATGCCTTGTAAGAAACGTGATTCAATCCCCAACCCATGAGGTCCAACTTTAGTTTTCATTTAAAATGTTTCCTTTGAGAATTTGTTCAGTATTTATTTAACAGGGCTATAGGAGAGTAAGCTAAGGCATGTTTTGTAATTGTTACTTTCCGTACCAGGGAGGGGAGTTGATCATTTCCCATTTCACTTCTTAAATGAAAATTCATGTATAGAGATCTGAGTTAAGTGGCAACAAATTTTAGATTTATTGAAGTGACATTTTATTACTCTTTAAGGGTTGGCTTCATTGGCAGCTGCCCAGCTGGCCTCCCCTTAATCTGGCTCAGAAAGGAGCCGTATATATTCTTGTCTTTTATGCTCTGCCTCTCTTTGGAGAAGGCAGAATCAGATTTCAGCCTCTGTGTCTCTCTTCCACTCACTCATCCTTAGAGAACTTTTTTTTTGAGCAGCTATAAAATACAATGGACTATACTGAACTTAGGCACCTCTTTCTCTTTTCTTTGCTCTTCTTTTTATTCTCCTTCCTTCCTTTCTCACTTTCTCCCTCCCTTCTTTCCTTCCTTAAAATAAAGAGGTTTATCAAAAAATATTTAGAAACTACATAAAATCACTCAAGAAAATAAGTTACTTATGCTTTGCTGTAGTTTTTCTTCTCCCTATATAAATATATATTATGGTGAGTATGTGTGTACATTTTTAAAAATATAATTTGCTGTATTACTGTTTGGTAACCCTTTTGCTTGCTTAAAATACAAGAAGCATATTTTTAAATAAAATATATTTTTCTATAATGTAATTTCTTGTCTGTACTATAATCCCCTGGGTTATTGCTAAATTTACATTGTAAACCATATTGTGACATCTTGTAGATAAAAATGCTTGCTTATAAATAATTATGCTATTTGAATAAACATTCCTATATGTGGAAAATCTAGGTCAAAGAATGTTCATTATATGAGACTTTTGAAACAGATTCCCCAATTTTCTTCCAGAAATGTACATGGTACACTCCTTGTGTATGTAGCATTGCAGCAACAAACTCCTATTTACAAAAGGAGATTTCTCAGAGAATATCTTAGCTCTCTTTAAATAACAATATTCATAACAGAAGAAAAAACTAATTTAACTCACTTTTATTATAATTAGGAGAGCATACCTTCAATAAATATGCTAATGAATTGTAATGATGAGGTCATTAAATATGTCTATAAAGACAGACTAGTTGACAATTAAGTATTAATTTTAATCAGTTTAATAATGTGATTTGATTTTGAAATGAAAAAATATAAAGAAAATAAAAGCCAAAATGAAAGCAATGAATTAAACACTAGATAAACTGCTATTCATTATATAGATTGCCAGGCATTGTTAAAACGAGCACAAATTCCTGGGTTCTGTACTGGCTCCTTCAACAGCAATCTACATTTTTGATTCCTTAGATAGTCAGTTATCCCATCAATAAAATTTGAAAACAGTAGTTTTTCTACTAAATTTTTTTTTGTATGCTGTATGGTGGGGTCACATTTCATTATTATTCCATGTGAATTTCTTGTTATTGCAGTACCATTTGTTGAATTTTTGTTTGTTTGTTGTATTTTATTTCTTTGGTTTTTTGGGGAAAGTACATGAACTGGGAATCGAACTCGGGTCTCCCACATGGCAGGCGAGAATTCTACCACTGAACTACCCTTGCACCTCTGTTTTTCTACTGAATCTAAAGGGTTATTAGTAGGACTAAGGGTTATTACTAGGACTAAGAACTTTATTGAAAACAATAATGCACATTAAAATGTGATGTATTATTATTATTAAAAACCTTGCAGCTCAAAGTTTGGCCCGTGAACCACAGCAGCAGCAGCACCTGAGAACTTTTTAGAAATGCAGAATATCAGGGTGACCCCAGAATGACTGAATCAAATCTGCATTTTAAAAGATAGTTGTGATTTTTAGTTGCATTAAAGTTTGAGAAGCACTGGCTCAGAGGAAAACAAAGAAAAAAAGTCCGTCTCTCTTAAATAAGAAATTTACCCAAATATCGTCAATCTCTTCTTCTGCTACCATGCTAATGATAGAATGAATCTAGTGATTTAAGTATGAAGAAAAGAATAAAGTTAGATGAGTTTAAAAATGTCAAATTATGTTGTAGACTTGATCTTTTCATTGAGATGAGGCATCCCTTTTTTGAGTTTTACCTATTTTGAGCATAAAAGATTTATTGACGATAGGCAATAGCAGTTGGACCTATGTGTGTTGAGGTCAGACAGCCTGTCCTGAAGGTGGAGGCTAGTGGGTGAGAGACACCTGTGAATTCTAAATTGATTATGCTCCCATTACCCACCCCACCCCCGTCCTTACCCCATGTGGTCCTTACCATGCTGATATATAAAGTCTGCTTACTTTTGATATTTCCATTAAACTACAAATTACCTGAGGGCAGTACGGTCAATCCTTTTGTATGCATCCTCAGTAACAATCTCACTATCTCACTCATAGTAAGTTGAATGAAGTATTTAATAATAGTATCGGACAGAGCAAATTTACATGAAAAATCACAAGATTTGCTCAACTATATGTTCAAACAATCTAAGAGCAATAACAACTGATTATATGGAATCTACGTGATAATTTAGACACAATTCTTTTTCTGATCATATCTTATTTGTTATTTTTTACTTCTTTGATTCATAATATTCTATTTTTCTTTTTCACAATTCCTTATTGAAGATAGATTACAGTGATTATTGGTACATTTTCTCTTTGGGGTCAGGTTGTATTAATTCATCCTTCTTTCTAACAGATCCCATGTCTTTAGGGAAATTATACCCTATTCTTGGTCAAATGCTATGTCCATGGAACCCTTGAAGTCTTGCTCTCTCAGATCCCTCGTCTCAGAGCATACCAGTTCCAGGAAGGATACATGGTGTTTGTTCTGCTCATTAGATTCTTCAAGGACTTTGAGGTTTGTGTGACTGGTCAAGAACGGAAGAAGTGGCTACAGTTCATTTATCTCAGCAAAGGATCTGTCTTTGCTATGAGTCTGTCTTTGCTATGAGTCCTCTCTGGTAATTTAATCTTTCTAGCTCTCTGAAGTTTCCTGGGTTCCTGCTTATTGGCAACTCTGGTGCTCTCTTTTTCCAATTGATTAGAAAATCTCCTAATAGTCACCACCTGAAGCATTATTTTGCCTAAGTAAGCTAAAAGCTTCTTTGGCTTACAACTAAAAATCCCTATCCAATACAGTGTATAAGAGCCTTTGACTCTATCAGGTTCAGACTTTGAAAGTTCAAAGAATTCCCTACTTGCTATATATTTGGTCTTTGAGCAACGACAAACATTCAAAACTAGGAATATATGACAATGAGAGTTTAAGTGCTCAAGTGATTTTAACAATCTTATCTGTTTGGTGGAATCTTAATCATGTTCTCTAAGAAATGTAAACTCTTTTTAAAAGTAGAAATTTTAATTTGGTTTATGTATATATCTGTAAAACTGAATAAAGGAACACACTAATGCATTCAATCAACAAATAAATCTTGAATATCTCCTTTGTATCAAGTGCTAATCTATGGACTGCAGATAGAGGGATGAAAAATAGAGTTCGGATCTCAAGAAACTCATAGTTTACAAGAGGAAACACCAATATAGACAATTATAATAAATTAGGATCAGTGCTAAGATAGAAATACAGACTTGGCTCTGGGAATATTGAGGAACATCTATCCTGCATCTTGTGTTTAAAATATGAGAAAGCTGACTTTCATTCTAGGGCAAGTATTGACAGAGGTGGAGTAAAAGCTATGCTCCTGTTGTGGTAGTCATACAATTAAGCATAGGATTATTGTATTCTGTTATCCATACAGTATTGTAAGATAGATAAAGAGTTTAGTGGTTAAGAGTATGGCTTCTGAAATCAGAATTTGTGTGTGTGTGTGATCTCAAACCTATTTTTCTTCTAGTTTGGATAAATTTCTTATTCTTTTAAATCCTTATTTTCTTTATTTTGTTAATTATAAATAGTAGCTGCACCTACCTCATAGGATTATTTTGGATATTTAATGAAACAATCTAAATAAAATGTGTTTAACACAACATCTGCCATGCAAATAATAAATGATAGCTTCCATCATTATCATCAACTTCATCATTTCCTTTCAGAGATTAAAATTTATTTTAAATGGACTTGGCACAGTTTTTTTTTAATAATAGGAAAGTCATTAAGAACAGGGCTCAGAAGTACCTTAATTTTATTCCTGGTCCTTGACTTCTTCAGTTATCTCTTTGGATATCCATTTTCTTTCTGAGGATTGAGGATAGATCTGGAGGCTGAGGTTGGGCTTGATTTTGCAAAGTAAGCTAAAGACTTCTTTTGCTTACAGCTAAAACTCCCTACCCAATGTAGTGTGCATACTAGGTACATGGGTCTCTGTAATCTGTAACATTCATCTGCCCAACAGTATCTTGTATTCTGCACAATCGGAGCAACTGAAGAACATTCACAGCATGCCATTTCATAGAATTCAATGTCTAGTTCTCAAATCTAAGAAATTAATCAGGTGACTGTGGCAGGGGAGAGGAGTCGTCGGTTTGTTCAACCTTAGGAGGTAGAGGTCTTTACGTTGACTATCTGTTCACTATGAGCTAAAAAGCAAGACAAGTCTCATAAAGAGTTAATGTGACTATAAATTGCTGCAGAGACCATAATGTCCTCCTTCTGGTCAGAGCCCGTGAGGAAGCTGGGTCCAGTTTGGAGTAAGGACATATTTAAGGGCAATATTGCCAAGTTTGGGATGATTTAAGGAGGAGCAGTGGAACATTAGAAAGTTGAAGGTTTTGGGAACCATACTGTGTGTAGAATATTAGAGGAAATTGGGACTGGTAAGTCTAAGAAAAGGATGAACTCAAGGGGTGGTGTGATGCAAGAATGGAGAGTTCTCCTCAAACTCTTAGAGCACTTCTGTGTGACAAAGGGCTTTTAGATATACTCAGTATAGCCCTAAAAAGCAGAGTTAAGGCCAATGGTGGAGATTCCAGGGAGAAAGATTTTAGTTCCATTAAACAATGCAATTTTAAACAATTAGAGCTCTTTTAAAATGTTGTTTGTAAGGTAATAATTCACCTTCTCCATAAGTGCTTAAGTAAAGATTCAATCAGTATCTCTCAAACCTGCCTCAAAAGAAGAATAATCTACACTACCTGATAAAAGTACAGATTTCCAGGCTCTCTCATCCAGTGCTGATTCAGTGGGTCAGGGGAAAGACCTACACACAGTCATTTTCAACTGGCACATCTTGACAGAAAGTATGGGGAAAACCTTCAATAATCATCTGCCAGGGAGGTGATAGGAGGATTCTTGATTTTGATGGTGGTATCTTTTCCATGATGTTAAGGAGTCATTTAAAATTTCTGGTAGATTCTCAGTATATTTAGTGATTGCCTGTCATTGTGATCATTGTAGCAACAACATCTTAAGAAAATCATATTAATTTAATGCATAACATATAATATACCAGCGTGGAGATGCTTTATCTTGAGAGATGAGCATATTTTTAGAAAGCTTAGGAATAATTTGTCATCAACATTTAGGTTTTTAAAGATAAACATATCTTCATAATTCAAAATATTTTCCTATGTGTTATTCCTACAAAGACTAAATAAATCATGACCATTTATGCTCCACGAAAATAAACATGGGTCTTTCTAGTTAATAGGATGAATACATTCTAAAATTATACACTGAAGATTGAAAAAAAAATACTGACCTGCAGAATGCAAACTATTATAGTTTGGATGACTTATACATCTGTTCTGCATTCAGAACATATACCATTTGTGTGATTTAGAAAAAAATTAGCCTCTGACATTTCAGTCCAAGAAGGTGGTGGTTGTTAGCAGAAACATCCACTTTTAAATTATTTTACAAGCTAAATTACATTAACCATCTTGGGACTTGTATGTTTCTGACTTTGTGTCAGTTTTACTTCTGTGATCATTGAACCAGCTCTGGGGTAGTGTCAGAAATTTTATTTTGCAAACTGAAGAAAAATTAAATTGAACTAAAACTTTGGAATCATTCAGTAATTTCTTCTAGTTATGGCTAGCAAAAGCAATTTATCAGCATATATTGTTATTTTCTTTTGGCTTCCAGAGGGGAGAAAATGGAAATTTAGAAACAAGAAAGCTACAGGCATTTATTCTAGAAGAATAAAAATGAAGAGGAGTCATATGTTGGCCATCAGTTGAAACAACAAAGCTTATAATGTAGAGGCCTTTGGAGGTGGCTAGCTTAGAGAAAAACTCAAGGCCAAAGGGTTCTCAGCTTCCACGTAGGGCATATTACTTAGGCACAAATATAATGCCATTTTGGTTGTAATACCAAAATGATACTCTTCCCTTTAAGAGATAAAGCCTAATTCCCTTCCCTTGAGTGTTAGCTGCCCTTAGTAACTTGTTTCTAATAAATAGAATATAGTAGGAATGAGTGATGCTGTGTGACTTCAGAGACTAGGTCATAGAAAAGGTCTGTGGCTTCTGTTATGGTGGTTAGGGCTCTTACTGGCCCATGGATCACTCATCCTGAGCGAAACTAGCTGCATGCTATGGGAAAACTCAGGCAGCCCATGGACAAGCTAAATGACAAAGAGGAATTGAAATCTCCCAAAGCTTAGAAGTGACTCCTCCCCTAGTTGAGCTTTTATACTACAACCTCATAAAGGACCTTGAGCCAGAACCAATGAGCTGAGCCCCTCCCAGTTTCCTGAAATAGAGAAGATGTGAGATAACGAGTATTTCTTTTAAAATACTAAGTTTTGAGGTAATTTGTTATATAGCTCTAGGTAACAAATACAAACATTACCTCTTTTTTTCTACACCTGAGTTTGGTGTCTTGGACCCAACTTTTCTGCCTAACTTGATTGTTGCATCTGTTAAAATGAATGTTTTGAGTTTTGGTATACCATTCAAGAAATATTTTAGAAATGCTTTGAGATAAATTTATAGTCTTTCTAGCTAAATTTTGTCTATTATAGGTATTAATCTACCTACCTACCTATCCATTCATCCATCCATCCGTCCATCCACCCATCCATCCGTCCATCCATCCATCTACTCTATCTATATATTAGATAATATCTATTGACATTTACAGGTATTTGCATCAATATTATGTTAATGGGCCCACAAAACAACTTTTCTGATGGTTATTCTTATCTCCGTTTTATAGATGAGGACATGGAATTCAAGAAGCTAATTATCTTTCCTGTGTCTCTCAGCTATAACAATGAGGGTCCTTGATTTGGAAATCCCATTCTTCATCTTTTACATCACAATACTTGAAGCCATTTTTATTTCTACAAATGTTTAACTAAATTATGCCATATTTATTGGGATTGTAAAAAAAAAAATCTGTACCCATATCTTGTCCTTTGTTTTCGAATATCTTTCTTTTACTCTAAGTTCCTTGGTCCTTTATCAAATTCATTTTATTGCAGTTACTCTTCTCAGAGTGGAAGTTGGAGCAAATCCATTTTGTTGAAATGCATTTTTGATGGGGCTGTTTCACAGGGATAGAAATAGAAAGGAAACAAAGAGCTCCATTACTCTGTTTATGGTAGCCTGATGGAGACTATTCTTGCTAGAAGTATGACTTCTATTCTTCTTTACCATATACATTAAAAGCGTTTTCATTTTTTGGCCAAGTAACATGTAGGAGGAAGAAAAAAGTTGAAAATACTTTCCTTTAGCTCAATATAAGTAGCACTCTGTCTTTTCAATTGATCGGCCTTACTTAGCTGGGAGGCATTCAGGTTATTGCCCTTGGCTTTATCTTGGGCAGAAGGCCTCAGGAACTTTTCCAATCAGTTTGGATGCTCTGAATGGTGATGAAGTAGCAGAGCTGGCTAGCTGGGAAAATAAAGAAAGGGAATACACTCATTAAAGATACTGACATTGCAGTATTTTTATGAGGTTTTTGTAAGTGACAAGGGGGTAGTTGAAAAGGTGCTTGGAAAAGTTAGAAAATGGAAATATTTAAGATGACACATTTTGATGCATAAGCCTATAGGTAAGTGGCAGGTCCAAAAACTGCATTCTAGTCCATTGTTAGTTCATAATTTAGGAGAATCCTGAATTGAGCTAATTGATGTACAACATTAAGGATGAGCAACCATTTTGAAAATTATTAAATCTAGATAATTTGGGATGGAGTAGAGTGGAATATGCTAGATTACCATTAAGGGTGAGGCAGGTAAAGGGCCATCTGAAAAACCCAACGGGAACTGACTATAAGGCAATTGTAAGACATTTTAAGATAGGGTCTTTGAATTTCAGTATGGTTAGTGAACAGGGTTTTTCTGCCATTCAGGCAAACATACATTTCTAGTCAATGAGTCTGGTCAAGATACAATAAAAGGGAATCTGTTTCCTAATGACTTTACTTGTTCCCTTAGAAAATAAGAAAATGTATAGATAGAAGATGGCTTTCAAAATACTATTTTTCTTGGAGGCATAGAAGAATAGTTTGGATGTAGATTGACCAAGTTATCATTCAATTCAATTCAATTCATTGTTGATATTCCGCCAGTATGTGCCAAAATAGCCAGCACTATCAGTTTAAAAATATTGAAATGCTTTAATATTTCAATTATTAGGAATTGGGAAATACCTAGCCAAATATTTATCTAATACCAAATATATCTAATCCCAAATCCCTGGGTGCATCCCAGCTTATGGTTGTTCCTGCCTTTCTCCCAGGACTCCTGATGACCCAATGATTAAAGTCAAGCAGAGCAGGTTTTCTCTACCACCCACTTCAGAGTTATGGTCAGCTTCCATTCTGATTGGTTTGTGTCCCTGACTAATTGTGATTAAAAAATGTAAACACTATTCCTGCATTTTTCATTATTCAGTGACTCATTTCACAGATATGCGTTTAAATGCCTTCTACATGCCAAAGGCTTTGTGGACTCCAACACGTTGTTAAGATTTCACGCACCTATACTGTGAAAACCATTAAGAGGTGAACTTGACCTGCTAAAAATTGGCCACTCTTAAGGTCTGATGAATAGCATCCCTACTCTGAGTCATGTGTGTAAAGAATTTATGGTTCATTTACTTACTTTGCCCTGTTGCATGTCCTATGGACCTCTTCTCATCTTTAAAAATATATATTCATGTAAGAAATGTTTTCTTCCCCTGCTTTAAGAAGGGATTTTGTGCTACTCTCTGCTGTCAGAAGAAAGATACTTGTTAAAAGATTGTGGGTATAATACATGCCCCATATAAATTCTATGCAGGTAGAAGTGGAATATCATATTAAAGGTAATGTTTCTCTTCCCCAAGGATGTTGTGATGGCATGAGGCTTGCTTTCTATAGTCATCAAATCTGCATTGTTTATATGTGGGAAATGGTGTAAGGGCAAGGACAAAATACTTTAAAACAAATTCTCTACAGCACTTTTTGCACAGTGTTGCCCAATAAATATTTATTGACACTGATTAATGCCTTTGTCTGAAGCCAGCGAATTGATGCATTGTACCTTCAAGAATTAAAGATATAGTGGCTTAAATCTGAAGTTTTTCATAGCTTCCTAGCAAATGGCCTGGTGCCCCATGCTTTGTTATGTTTCTATCTGCATCTTCCTGTGTTCTCTTTTTAGGACTCTGGTGACACTGTTCTTTCCCTATGTATAGACCAACAAACGTTTTAGAGGTAAATGAGCAAAGACATGAACAGACCATTAAACATAAGCTAGGCTCTGGCTCTGAAAGAAATGGTCATTCTGGGTTCTAAATATTAATTGGGCAAAATAGCAGTCAGGCAACATCCTAATTTTGAAAAATGTTGCAATAACAGAGGGTGTTGTAAATGCATAATAAATAAGCCACTCTTAAAACATCCTCTGAGCAAAGAAGAACACCACTTGAAAACACATAAACTGAAATGTAATTTGTTGGAATAATTAGAGAGAAATGCTCTGGTATTCCCAAATATTCTTAGGATAAGTACATTATTTTCCTTGCAATCCATTAGGTTTGGAATATTCATCCAGTCTAATGATTCAGGAAAATTCATGGAATGTTCTCTGCACATTGGAAACAAGATGATAGACAAAGATGATTAGGACATGCTTTGCTCTCAAAAAGGTTTAATTCTTAAGGCAATTGATTCAATTAAAATGTCAGTTATTGGTATTAAATAATATATTTAAAACTGTAAGAGTCAAAGGAAAGTAGAGAAAACATTAGAATAAAAATCTCCCCAAGTCTTTCTAACCAATGATTGACATGTTTAGGAGATTTGTCTATTTCCTTTTGATTTTTCTGTCAGTAATTATTATGTACGGTTAAAATAATATATATTTGTATAATTATAGATTCTCTTTTTTTTTTGCTTATCACAAGGGACATATAAAAATGGTTAGAGGAGGTGAAAGATCAGATACAATATGTATGATGAGATTGAAAGAAAGGGCTGGGTGTTGGTAGATACATTAGATTATGAAAGTTCTTGGGGAAGGGAAAGAGGGAAAATGAAAAAAATGTAACAGTTCCAATCTGGGAAGAATAGTTGGAAAGCTAATTTGGAACCAGATGATAGATAACTCTGAATCCCAGGTTAAAGGAACTGTATTGTATTCTATAGGTAGTTGAGAGCTAGGAAAGCTTTTAAGTAAGAATAACAGAACCAAAAATTTCTTACAGAAAAAGCATGTTGTCATGGTGGAGATGATCAGTAAAGGAGAAGAGAGAGATCTAGAAAACTATACAAACTTTATTGTCTGTTAGTTTGATTTTTAGTGTGCAGCGTTTTTTTTTTTTTTCCTCACATTTAATTTATACCTAAAATCTTATAACTGTTTGGTGTCTATACTGTAGTACTGCCAAGGAAGGAAATACTGTTAAAGTGATAGGAGATAAAATTTATTTTAATGTCAGAATTTGGTTCACTCTTTGATCTTCAAATGGAAACACACACACACACATGAATCCAAGAGCAAAATGGTTAATCGGTAGTGGACCTCTGTATTAGTTTGCTAATGCTGCTGGAATGCAATATACCAGAAATGGAATGGCTTTTGAAAAGGAAATTTAATATAAGTTTACAGCTCTAAGGCCATAAATATGTTCTAACTAAGGCATCCAGAGAAGGATACTTTGGCTTGAGGAAGGGTGATATGGAAAGGCATGTGGCTGACGTCTGCTGATCCCTGTTTCCTGTTTCGTTGTTTCCGCTTCTGATGCCAATGACTTCCTCTCTAAGCATCTGTGGGCCTTCACTTAGCTACTCTAGGACAAAACTCTGGGTTTCATCTCTTAGCTTAGTATCTGCCGGGGCCAGAGGTTTCTTTTCTTCAGATTCTGGCTATTTCTTTAAGTCCTTGCTTAGCCCCTGGGCTTTTTTGTCTCAATCTCCAAATATCTGTATGGGCTTTCTGAATGTTCACCAAAATGTTTCCTCTTTTAAAGGCTTCCACTAAACTAATCAAGACCCACCTTGAATGGGTGGAGTCACATCTCATCTAATTAAAAGGCCACACCCACAATTGGGCATGTCACATCTCTGTGGAGTTAATCTAATAAAAACGTTTCCACCCTATAATATTGAATCAGGATTAAAAGAAATGGCTGCCCCTAGAAGGTTGAATCAGGATTAAAACATGATTTATCTGGAGTCCATAATAGCTTCAAATTGGCACAACCTCCATGTCAAATAAAAGATCATCACTCATCATTAGTAGGAACAAAAAAGGATAAGGCATTGAAATTTATGGAAAATCTTAGTGTGATAATTGGGTAAGCTTATCCATATAAGAAAAACCTTGAATTCTCTCCTTTATCATACATTCTTTCATATTTTGACTCAACTAACAATACACATTTTTATGGTATATCATTTTGTGCTAGGCGTTTACCATCAGTTAATTTAAGTAGATTTTGTTGTTATTTTCCTTTTACATTCTATTTTGTTCAGAATCAAAGTATTTTTAATCTTTCCATTTTAGATTAGTTTAAGACTTACAGAAAAATTGCAAAAATATTACAGAGAATGTCCATAAACCTTACCTACAAGTTCTCGTATGATTGGAATTGTCTATTAGTATGGTACCTATGCCAAATTAATGAACTAACATTGACAGATTAATATTAAAGTCCATAATTTGTTCAAATTTCCTTAGTTTTTACCTATTTGATCTCTTCCTGAATTCCATCCGTGGCACCACATTACATTTGTCATCATATCTCCTTATGCTCCTCTTGGTCCTGACAGTGTCTAAGACATTCCTGTTTTTGATCAAAACTTTGAGAGTTTGGAGGAGTAAGGTAAAATGTCCCTTCAATGAGATTTGACTGGTGATTTTTCTCATGATTAGATTATAGATTTTGGGAATGAAGACTGCAGAGGTAGAGTGCCATTCTTTTTTTTTTTTTTAATTTGCATATGGGCAGGAGGCACCAGGGATCGAACTCCAGACCTCCAGCACGGCAGGTTGGAGCTCTGCCTGCTGAGCCACGGCAGCCGCCCTGCCATTCTTATCACATCATATCAAGCGTGCATTCGGTCAACATGATTGATCACTGTTAATGTTAACCTTGACCATTGGGCTGAGGTTGTATTTAACAGGTTTATTCATTGTGAAGTTACTGTTTTTACCCCGGTTCCAGACTGTACTCTTTAGAAGGAATTCACTGAATTTGGCTCACACTTAAGAAGTGAAGATTTATGGTTCCTATGTAAATTATTTGAAATGCTTCCATGAAGGAGATTGGTGTCTTCTCTCCCATTCATTTGTCCATTCAATTGTTTATTTATATCAGTATGTACATATGGATATTTATTTCATCTTAGGTTGTAATCCAGTACTACATTATTTATATCGTTGTTCCAACTGTTCCAGCTTTGACAATTGGGAGTTCTTTCAGAAGGCTTCTATGTCCCTTTGATATGCTCCATCCTGTGATTTTTTTAATCTTTCTTTATTTCTAGGACCATAATATGCTCTAGGTTCATTATGTCTATTTTACTGCCCCAGTCCTGGAATCAGTCATTTCTCTGAGGAGTCCTATCTGGTTCCTTGTATTTAATGATGGTGTTGGAAAATGGGATCTGGGTGCTAGGTGTGTTTGCTGCTTCTGCAGTATCATTACTTTCTAGGTCCCCTCAGCTGACAGAAATGTATATAAATATATAATTAATATATATCAATTAATTTTATAAGTAATATAAATACAAATTGTACATGTACACAAATCTATACCATCTGTGTCTAATAAGCTAGACAAGAGATCATACCGATGTCCCCAGTCTAATATATTGCCATTCTAAACTTTTCCACTTGTCCGTGAGCACCCACTTCGTCATGAGAAAACTGGCCTCCACCATCTGCCATCCAGTTATTTAATTGTTCAGTTTCAGTACATGTTTATAGTGATTTCAGAATTGGTGACCTGTACCCCATGGGGGGCAACTTTATCAACTAGAGAACAATGTTTATGTATAACTCATTTTGCCTTAATTTCTCAGTTGTAATTTATTTCTGATGTTAGTTAGGTCACCCTTTTTACCCCTTTCCATGATTTTATTTCATACATTTGTGATACAGTTAGATCCTGCTGTCACAGTCTGCATTCCTTCTTGGGACCCCCTAACCTCCTAAATGATTTTCTAAATATGCATACATTAAGATTTGCTCTTTTTTTGCTATGAACTTTCATGGATTTTGACAAATGCATTGTGTCATATATCCACATTGCAATATCATGTAGATTAGTTTTCTTGCCCTAAAAAATTCTCTATGTTTTGCCTATTCAATACTCCCTCCTTTCCAAACCTGGCAACCACTGATCTGTTTACTGTCTCTATGGTTTTTCCTTTTCCAGAATGTTATATGAATGGAATCATATAGCATGATTTTCAGACTGACTTTTTTTCACTTAGCAATATGCATTTATGATCTGTCCGTGTTTTTGTAAGGCTTGATAGCTCATTCTTCATTATTGCTGAATAGAATTACATTATATTGATGTACCCCAGTTTATTTATCCATTCACCTTTTGAAGGAAATCTAGGTAGAAAAAGGCAAGTATTTTAGTCCAACTGTAAACATTCTTTCTCTTTTTTGACTCAAAATGGGTTGGACGTTACTTAAATTCTTTACCCACTTATCTTATTTTGTCTTTGTTCTTATTAGTGGTTAACACCTTATGTGAGTATATTTTTTCTGTCTATATTCAAAAAATTGTTATATTTTCTCTGGCCATTTCAAAGCTTTTCTTATAGACAACTAGCATTGTGTTCAAGTACATTTTTTAAAAGCACAAAGCCATTGTTCTATTTCCATCAGAATTCTGTTGCAAAATAAATGACAAAATAAGCTATGAATTTCAAACTGTTTTTGATCTGATTTGTTTTGCCTAGAGGCATTTTCTTGCTTCAAGATAGTCACCTCCCCCGCTTCCTGGGGATTTTCTTTTATAATAAACCATGGATTAAAACATGTTTTAGTCACTTATTCCCAGGACAAAGGCATTATTTAATTCCAAACATTTTGTGTTTATCTAGAGAGTTTGATTTTTAAATGTTCCCATTGAGTATCTACCCTGCTCTCTGTTCTATTTACTTTAAGGGCAAGATGTATCAGGGAAACAGTGGATGCAGGAAGTGCTCAAGAAAAGTTGCTCTTTGAGGTCGACAATACTGGGATCTAAAAGGGAGATGAAATGAACATATGAAGCCTCCTGAAAAGAATGATCAAAATCAGTTCATAATAATAGTAGCTAACATTTACTGATATCTTATGGTGTACCAAGTACATTGCAAGTTCCTTTGCAAGTAATAAAAATCCTTAACAACTCCTTCCTACAGATATTAGTTTCATTAAAAGGTAAGTACAGCCGCC